>ML846120.1:53599-63950 GCA_009831015.1 Picea engelmannii | reverse complement strand
TTTTCAATTTACTAGATAAAAATATCATAGGTAGGATCATTGAGAGAAACAAAATCACAATATACACGTCATTTATCCTGGGAAACCCTCATGGGGGAGAAAACCCAACAAAAACTTCCTTAATATAGATAGCCAATACAATGCCAAGACATTAAAGAAAACCACTAGAGAATATCCAACACTGAGAAATGTGCCTCTCTCTTCCTTCTTCTCCCAATTACAGCTACCAAACTTGTGCATTGGATGAGAGAATGAGTGAGTGAGATAATGAGGTGTTGACTTCCTTTATTTATACAAACTAGAAGGTGCTGGAAAGGTGTCTCTTCACTGGGAAGGGCCAAATTATCTTCTTAGTGGTTAAAACCACTTTAATTATCCTGGGGGATGAATTCTCAATTTTCATAATATATTTAGGGTTTGACCAATCCACAAAATGGGATTTGGTCAATTACAATGCTCGAAATGATCAATCCACAAAAGGGGATTGATCTAATGAATAATAACTCAATAATAAATTGAAGTTAGAGTATTTCAAAAACATTATGGTATGTGAAGAGGATCGTAGATGAAGCATCAAAATTGTGCAGCTAGAGACCACATTCAAGGAAAGATCCTTGACTTGGTACATGAAGTACAAGGCCACTATGCCAATGAGATATAAAAGGTCCCTGGCAGAAATCAAGTGAGATTTTATTAATGAATTCCATAAGCCTAAGTCATAATCTCAATGCATTATAGAGATTAAGGAGATTAAGCAGAAACTGAGAGAGACTATCTAGGATTATGACCAACAATTCAATATCCTATTGGATAGGTTGATGTTCCATATCCATGACATGCAACATAGAGAATGGTTCATTGCGGGGTTGCTTCCTTATATCTAAGTCATGTTTAGCCAATAGAAGGTTACTATTCAAGCCGAAGAAGTGAAGGTTACTATTCAAGCTGAAGAAGTGGAGTTGGCAATGCACTTGGAGGCAACACTAGGAGGAGGAGAGACATTGATAGGTTTGGTGAAAGTACAGTCTCAGTTGCCCAACCTAAAAATGCAGTTGCAAGATATGGAAAAGGTGGTGCACAAGCACGTATGGTGTACAACATGCCGATCAGAAGGGCACCATAGAGATGAGTGTCCTACATTGGGAAACTATATAGTGACGGGTGTGCCAAATCCATATCTAGATGGACCTTAGACATAGTGGTGCGAGATTTTCAGACAATGGGGATATATACCACCTTGCTACCCAACACTAGAGAAATATCAAAGGATGAATCATACTTTGTTCCGTTAATTCAGGAAATCCATGGGGCATGATGTGAACAATTGTTGGTCACTCCAACTAATGCAAGACCATACCCATGATGTATTCCTATTTCAGGAGGAACAAAATGGTTGTGACTGTGGTGGTGCTAAGAGAGGTGGATATCAAGGAGGTCGCAGAGGAATATATGGATGTGGTTGAGGACAAGGATATGGAGGAGGTGGAGGTAGACCCCCCACTTGTTTTAACTATGACGAGATAGGCCATGCGTTGAGATTTTTTACCAAACCACACACTCTCTATGGGTACTGCTATAGCCCCAAGAACATCACAAAGGATTGTCCTGATTTACTAAAGAAGTGGGTAGAGAAGAAGGCACATTCTAACATGGTGAATATGGTGCCATGAGGGAATTAGAAAAAGGATGATGAATTTTATGTACAGGTGATAAACCTTGGAAGAGAAAATATGAGAATGGAATTTGAACATGGTGAAATCTCGAGTCAAAGGCCAGAGGGGAAAATAAGAAAGGAAGCACAACCCCCTCCTAAGTTTGATGTTTTCCAACAAAATCAGTTCTTGTGTGACACACAAAGGGACATAGAGGAATAAAGAGCATGATAAGAGATTCAACATGTGACACAAATGTCGCTTGAAGTGGCTTAGATTCGTGAGGATGTACAACAAATGATGGAGAGGTTGCTAGAAGAAGCCCAAGCCCATGAAGAATTGCAATGCACCACGTAGAGGTCTTTGGATGAATCTTGTGTGCACAAGGAAATATAATGCAAGATGCAAAGGTTTCTAGAAGAAGCTCATATAAAAAAAGAGTTGTGATGTGCCGAACAAAGGGAAATAGAGGAATATGTACATGAAGAGTTGAAGCACACAATGTGAGAAGAAGAACTGCATGACTTGGGTCATGAAACAAAAATTGAAGATCAAGTAAATAACTTATTGCATTGTTGTTTAAGATTTTTAAGTGACCCTGATGCTATGTGGAATTTGATGTAGATGTTAGCGACCTGCATGGGGAAAGAAGGGACATATGGAGTTATATCATCCCCCCTACTAGAAATGGATGTGTGTTAGGTCAGTAAGCATAAGTGCACAGGAAAGGAGTTCAATATGACATCTAAAATCAGAATTTATGAGATGGATGGGGTCATGTTGGATTTGGGTTCTTCTGTGAACATCCTGCTACAGAAGTAATGGGAGTTGATGGGTAAACTAAACTTGATATGGTTTCCCATTCAGATTTGGCTAGAAAATCAGTATAGAATCTACCCTATAAGCCTATTGGACAATGTCTAGGAGAACATAGAGGGGGTGAAGATGGATTTTTTTTGAAGTGATAGAGATAATGGATGATTTTGATCCATACCCCACCCTACTTTCCATTGATTGGGCCTTCGAAAACAATGTTGTGTTGAACCTAAAGAAGAGACATATGTCATTTGAAACAAAAACCCTGCACATGATCGTTTAATTAGATTCAAATGAAGGGGATAGATACAATGAGCCAAACGATGGGATGCATAGAGATTTATTATTGAAAATATTTACAATATCACGAGGCGTAGGGAAGATTACATCAATCCCACCATGGATGGGGAATTGAGTTGGAGGAGCATGAATTCATATGATATTGGTTCTGAGGATTCCATGGAGAGGTGGAAACATATGATGTATGAGGTATCTAACTGAAGATGTGCAAGGATAACTAAAGAAATGTGTTATATTGGCTCTGAGCTATGTTATTCCCCGTGGTTTGAAGGGATGGGGCCAATAGAAGCATTCTCAATATAGATAGAGAAGGATGTTACATAAGACATAAGGGTTCAGGCCATGGATGCTATAGTACAAGGAACACCGAGACGATGGTGGGAGACACATTACATGAACATACAAGATTGGGCATATGTGGCTGAGTTGATAAAGGTCAAATTCCAACCCATCTCTGATTTTGAATCAACCAATCAGTATAAGGACACTGAATATCCTTAGGAGCACATGCACTACTACAAAAGTAATTGGACTACCAAGAATATTCCTCATATGCAATGGGTCCACCAATTTGTTCATACCATGGATATTGTTCCAAGGAGCTAGTATATTCAAGAGGATCTCATGAGGTAAACAATAGAATTGGTTCATGTAAGTGCACAATTTTTCTCAATGTTCCACTTCATAGTTGAAGATTCTTCTCAAAAGAAGGCACTCCTCCATATTAAAAAATTTATTTTTCACTATCAATCGAAGGACGACACAACAAAGGTTGTATCATCATATCATTAGATGGTGATGAAACTGAAGGAGGCCATCCATTGTTGAAAAGTTGAAGTTGACGATGTTGATGATGATGACCAAAGAGGCATACAAATCAAATAATTCGAGGGTGAGAAAGAAGTCAAGGGAAAGGAGGGGAAGATGGTTGTGCTGGACTATGGACATCCGATTAAGATAAAGAAACATAATATCAACAATGAGGAAGTGCCCAAAATGTCTATCATTTTAGACTATTGGGACAAAGAGATTGTTACTCAAGTCATATATCTACTCAAAGAATACAAGGAATTATTCCCTCAAATCTTATCAAAGATGAAGGGAATTGCAAGGTCCCTAGGGGATATGAAAATTCATCTCAATCCAGATGCCAAACCTGTTAAGAGAATGCCTTACCGATTAAACTACAAGTATAAATAAAATGTGCACAAGGAGTTGGATCAGATATTGGATGTTGGAATCATTATTCCCATGGGGGAATTTGATTGGATTAGTCTCATGGTGGTGCAACCAAAGAAAACAAGTGACATTCAAATATATGTAGACCCATGGAGCCTTAATTCCATATATGTGCATGATATGTTCCCCACTCCTTTCATCAATGAGTTTTTATAGAATGTTGGTGGATGAGAAGCCTACTCCCTTACATATGGTTTTTCAGGATATCATCAGGTTCAAATCATGGAGGAATATCAAGCCAAAGTCACCTTTGAGACATAATGTGGTTCCTTTTTTGATACGGTGATGCCTTTTGGTATGAAGAATTCCTCTACAATGTTTTCCAGGATCGTGGTCGCAACCTTTAAATATTTTATCCACAAGTTTCTTGAATTTTACTTGGACGTCTGGAAAATGTTTAGTTTGTTAAAAGAGAACATGAAATCCCTTCAGTTGATGCTAGATTGACGCCTCCAACTCCAGTTTTTGGTGAATTTAAAGAAGTGCATCTTCTGAATTCCATTTGGGATGTTGTTGGGGAATTTGGTTTGCAAGGATGGATTGTTGGTTGAACAAGATAAAATCACTGCCATATTGGATATGGTGGACCCTACTTTGGTTTGCAAGCCATGTGCCCACATTGGGTCATGCAGGATATTATCGGTGGTTCATTCAGAGCCATGCAAACATTTCTGCCACCTTGGAGAATTTGTTGCACAAGGATACCAAGTACATATGGACACAAAATACCAGGAAGCCCTAGATACCCTAAAGGATAAACTAGTCACTGTGTTGATTATGGTATTCCCCAACTAGTCCAATCTCTTTCATGTTCATGTAGATCCTTCGTCCATTGCGTTGGGAGTAGTTCTTGAGTAGCCGAGTGGAGGGCATATTGATGATCTTATTTACTTTGATAATCACAAACTATCCAATGAAGAAAATAATTATACAATGACTGAGCACGAGGGTCTCATCATAGTATATGCCTTGTAGAATTTTCGACATTATTTGATGGGAACCCATTTCAAATTATTCTCTGACCATTTTGTTCTCAAGTATTTGGTCAAAAATCCAGTAATGGGAGGGAGGATATACCATGAGTTGCTACTATTTCAAGAATTCAAGTTTGAGGTAGTTGTCAAATTGGGGAAATAAAATATTGGACTCGATCATCTATTAAGGATTGATTCTAGAGAAGCTAGTCGAAGTATAGATTATGAACTCCCCGATGCACAAATTTTCTACATAAGATTAGTTCCTGATCAAATGGACGAGATCATTGAATTTATCACATTAGGAGAGGCTCTGATGGAGTATACTCTAGCCCATAATAATTAACTAGTGACCTATAGTGTCGACTATAACTTAATGCTAGGCAACTATACAAGATGGGAGATGATGTAATTCTACGTGGATGTGCCTTAGAGAATGAATATGACCCCATTTTGTATGAAGCACATGAGGGAATTGTAGGAGGGAATTGTTATCCCCCATTTCTAAGGATAACTAAGGAGATGATGTCTCGAGGCCCTCAGGTTGTAGAAATGGAGTATTGAGAGGTAGATGAGTAGGCAGGGTCCCCTATAATACCACACATCACCATCAGATCGATGACAACAACATCCATCACACCCAGCTTGGCCCATAGAGGACATCGATTATTTATTCATGAGGAACAAAAATTGATATCGTGGTAAGTGTCATTTTAATATTTGAAGAATTTTAACATGTTGCAAAGGATCCTTTCTTGATTTTGAAAGCATTTACTTGGAGATTATTCTTTTTTCCCTATTTCAACTTGGTGAGTGTCATGGTTTCCTAGTAAGTGGACACCCTTAGGGAAAGGGTTTATACTGAGGGTTTCCTTGAAGGGTCATCGTACCATTCCCACTCATACTTTCCACCTTCCATCACTTCTTCCCCTCAATTCTCCCATCTTTTAGGTTTTTGAGCTTATTTACTGAAGAAGGGAATGTACCTCATTTCATGGGAAGAAAGGGCCACTAGACTCAGAGGTTCCCTGGAAAGAAAAATCATGCAATACAAGATCACCTTGGGATTCCAAGAGCAATGAAACACCTCTCTAAAACAAAAGTGAGGGACCCATAAAATAAATAACTAATTAATTAATGTTTCTTTTCCAAGGTAGAGTGTTTGTGGGATATGCATTTCCTTTTTAGTGCCCCTTATTGTCTTCAACTTGGAAAAGCATGAAAACCAAGGTAGAGTGTATGTGGGCTATGATTTTCCTTTTTAGTGCCCCTTATTGTCTTCATCTTGGTAACACATGCAAAATAAAGGGCTAATAAAGGGCTTGGAAAAATATGCTTTAAAAACAAAAAGAGGAAAATTTTGTGGTTAACCGTCAATGTAGGCACCCATAAATGAGACTGTTAGAAAAACATGACCACTTAGCAATAAAATAAAACAAATGCGAAAATAAAATACAGGAGATACACAATACAATAGAGAAACAAATATACGTGGTTCACCTAGTGTGGACTATGTCCACCAGAGAAATTTCCAGGTCCTTCCTTTATTATTATCCAACAAATGAAGGGATACAACATACAACAAACCTGCTGTAACTTCCTCTTCATTATCTCACAATATCCTATCTCAAAATTCAATATTCTCTCTCGTGCTTAGCCACAATACATTTCCCTCATAAAAGAGGGTTTCCTTCTAGGGAAAAAAAACCTAACATCATTTCTACCGTTAGATTTGCGACCTTATAATGAATGGTCCAGATTTACAATGAAATTACAATATACATTTACAAGGAAACTTTTCCTTTGGAGGCTATCCCCTCGAACCACGCAGAGGGGGTAAGCCCCCTCTGCACTCCCCCGCATGGAAGAGTGTACATTCTTTTGGGGTGTAAAGTCTTCATGGGTTATAAACACGGCTAAAAACAAAGACCTATGAATCAGGAAGATAATCAGGCTCCACAACCAACAATCTCCCACTTGGAGACTGATCTCAACAACTCCACCGTTGTTGTATCTGCTAGACTATGAACCTTCTTGGACCTGTCAAATTTCTCATCTTCATATTCATGCTTGAAGACCAATTGAAACTGAGAAAGAACTCAGTTTCTCCCTGGTTACTCCCTTTGTTAACATGTATGCAGTATTTTGGCTAGTGTGTATCTTTTCCAACTTCAAATGTCCATCTTCCAAGATAGATCGTATGAAATGGTACCTCAACTATGTATTCTTAGTATTCAAATGGAAGGATGAGTTATTTGCAAGATGAATGGCACTCTCACTGTCACAATACAACTTGTTTTTCTCCTGCTTCTTTCCCAATTCCTCCCTAAACCTTTGTAACCAAATCATTTCTTTACTAGCCTTTGTAGCAACAACATACTCTGCTTCTGTTGTTGAAAGTGAAACAAACTTTTGCAGTTTCGAAATCCAACTTACTGATGTTCCACCTATAGTAAAAATATACCCTGTGGTGCTCCTCCTACTATCTTTATCACCTGCCATATATGAATCAACATATCCCTTTATAAAAGTGTCTGAAGCTCCAAAACATAATGCATGATTAATGGTACCTATAAAATACCTGAGAATTCACTTTACTGCCTCCCAATGTTCTTTACCTGTATTGTTCATATACCTTCTCACAACTCCCACTACATGTGCAATATCTGGTCTTGTGCAAACCATTGCATACATCAAGCTACCATCTGCTGATGAATAAGGGACCCTGGACATGTATTCTATCTCCTCCTGTGTCTTGGGACACAATTCCTTAGTTAATTTGAAATGGTTGGCCAAAGGTGTACTAACTATTTTTTCATTCTGCATTATAAACCTCTCCAACACCTTCTCTATGTACTCACCCTGAGACAATGTCAATTTGCGATTTTTCTTGTCTCTTGTTATTCTCATACCAAGGATTTTATTTGCAGCACCCAAATCCTTCATCGCAAATGAATTAGCTAATTTCTTCTTGAGCACATTTATATCCTGCATATTAAACCCTACAACAAGCATGCCATCTACATATAATAGAAAGATAATATAGCTTCCATTTTTTAGCCTTTTAAAATAAACATAGTGATTAGAATGACATCTACTATAACCTTGTTCTTTCATAAACCTGTCAAACTTCAAATACCACTGCCTTTGAGCTTTCTTTAGGCCATAAAATCTCTTCTTTAACCTGCATACCAAATTCTCCTTCCCTTTGACCTCATACCCCTGTGGCTGTTGCATATAAATCTCTTCCTCCAAATCCCCATGGAGAAAAGTTGTTTTTACATCTAACTGTTCAAGATGCAAATCTTATACTGCCACAAGACTCAAAATATTATTAATTGAAGTCATTTTAAGAACAAGAGAAAATATTTCATCAAAATCTATACCTTTCTTTTGTGCAAACCCCTTTACAACAAGTCTAGCCTTCTACCGCTTTTCTCCTCCATCTTGTTCCTTCAACTTGTAAACCCATTTATTCTACAATGCTCTTTTTCCCGCAGGGAACTGAACCAAGTCCCAAGTTTGGTTATTTTCCAAGGAGTCCATTTCCTCCTTCATGCCTTTCTCCCACTTCTTTTTTGTGTCTACCTACATTGCCTCTTCATAACATTCTGGTTCACCAGAATCAGTCAACAATAAATAATACAACGAAGGAGAGTATCGTTCAGGGGGTATACTTAACCTGGTGGATCTTCTAACCACACTTGCAGGAGTTTGAGTTACACTTTGATCATGTTGTTGTACATTTTGATTTTCTGGTTCTTTTGGAATTTCTTTTCCAATGATCTCATCAAGCACCGTGTATTCTGGTTTTTCTTTTTCCTGTTTCTTTCCCTGCAACTGATCTTTGTACATGACCTTCTCATTGAATATGGCATCTCTACTCCTAATGATTTTGTTATTTTCATTATCCCATAAGCTATAACCAAAATCATTAACACTATATCCAATAAAGGTACACTTCTTGGACTTTTCCTCGAATTTGTTCTATTTTCTTTATCAATATGGACAAATGCTTCACAATTGAAAGTCTTGAAAAAGGAATAGTTTACCTTTTTTTCTGTCCATGAATCCTATGGAATTATACCATCCAAAGAGCTTGAAGTTCCTCTGTTTATTAAGTAAACAATAGTTTCTACAACATGTTCCCATAATTGTAAGGGAAAACCAACATGCAATCTCATACTCCTTGCACGCTCCATTATTGTCCTATTCATCCTTTCTGACACACCATTTTCTTGTGGTTTTGTTGGAACTGTCTTCTCTCTACAAATCCCATGGTATGAACAATAATCATCAAACTCCTTGCTGCAATATTCACCTCCATTATTTGATCTGAGACACTTCAACTTTTTTCCCGTCTCATTCTCAACCAAAGCTTTCCATTTCTTAAAAGTATCAAAAACATCAGATTTTTGTCGAATGCAATAAACCCAAGTTTTTCTAGTTGCATCATCAATAAAAGTAACATAGTGATGAGAGCCACCAAGAGATGATACCTGAGTTGGTCCCCATACATCTGTATGCACAAGATATAACCTTTCACTCTTCTTTTCTTTTCCGACTCTGAGAAATATGACTCTCTTCTGTTTTCCATAAACACAATGCTCACAGAAGTCCAAATCAATTTGTTTAAGATCTGGCAACAAATTTATTTTGTGAAGTATATGCATCCCCTTCTCACTCATGTGTCCAAGCCTATGATTCCATAGTGTTGTATCCACTCTTGTATAAGCTAAAGATATAGAAGAGTCAGTACTACCATAACATAAATACAATGTACCTACCTTATCTCCTTTTTATATCACCAATGATCCTTTGATGACCTTCCATGTCTTATATGTAAATATGGATATACAACCTTCACTTTCCAACTGTCCTGCTAAAATCATATTTTTCAATAGATCTGGAACATATCTTACCTCTTTCAACAACCATTGGTTTCCATTGCTTTGATTTATTTTTACCTTTCCCATTCCAACAACTTTTCATGGTGCATCATCACCCAAATGAACCTGTCCAAAATCACCTTGAAAATAATATAGAATTTTTTTCCTATGGGGTGTGACATGAAATGAAGCCCCTGAATCTACCACCCAAGACTCAAAAATATTATGTATAGAAATAATCAAATCAAATTGTAATACATCACATGTTACATTTGCTTCCTGATTTCTCTCCTGCTGTCCATCTCTTTGTTTCTTTGGAGCTCTACAGTCTTTCTTCAAATGTCCTTTCTTCCCACAATTCCATCACTCTATCTTTCCAAGTCTAGATTTGGATCTACCCTTCCTATAATTCCCGTGGTTCCCTAAGCCCTTTCCTCTATCCTTTTGTCTTCCCCTATTCTCCATGTTCAATGCATTACCT
>ML846120.1:0-36345 GCA_009831015.1 Picea engelmannii | reverse complement strand
CTCCCTAACTCAAGATTCTATGTTTGTTTGTAGCTTTGGAAAGTTATCTTTCTCACCTATTCCAAAGCCCTACAACTAATCTAATGTAGGTTTGCTACCAGAAAATATAAAAATGTCTAATCAATTTTTATAAGCGCTTTATTCTATGGTTGTTGTTACTCAAGAGGAAAATGGTGTGAACAATATGGTGTTTTGACCGACTCAAAAAGTATGAAAAGATATGAAGATGCAATCTTTTCATTTCGATGAAAGCGATGCTACGAGAAGGAGAAAACATTTATCATTCCCAGATGCACAATGTCCCAAAATATTAAAACTCATCAACATCAAGATTCTCAAGAAATGAGAAAAAGGTACTGAACACCAATGCACGATTCATGGCCCCCCCATGGAAAATTTTTCATAATTTAAGATAAAAAAATGCCAAGAATCATGCAATTTCGCTACTTCAAATGCAAGGATGCCCCCAATCTAATATAAAGAAAGAAATTAAATCTTTTTGTTTCAAAATTTTCACTAAAAGCAATAATGAACTTTCTTAAAACAAAGAAACCCAAACTAAAAGTTCTCTTTTAAAGCGAACTATTCAGAAGAAATCTGATCTTTCCCTAAACAATTCTAAAGAAAAAACATGCTTTGTAATTGAAAGACACTCAAAGCAAGAGACTAATCCTTCAAAACCAAACAAAGAAAAGATGGATAAAAGCAACTCAAAGAATGTCAAGAAGACTGTAAACAGATGAATATAGGCTCCGAAAGCTCAATCCAGCTGATCAAAGAAAAACTGGGTCATCCAAGGATGACAAGACCCAATCCAAAAAGGTTTACAAACAAGGTCGCAGCCTAGCAATAGAGTACAGTGCGAGAATTAGGTATTCTCGCAGGCTAGACATTGGTAGGGTGCGAGAAGTTCCCACCTAACTGAACAATAGGGTGCGAACATCAATGATTGTCGCAGGCCACAGAGAGGTACAGTGCGAGAATGTCTATAATCAAAGAAAACTTTGAAAAAGGATAGGGAATCTAAGTGAACTTCTAGATCCAAAGAGTCTAGATGGATGTCCCACAGACTCAGAAACCAGAAAACAATGAATCAAAGGAAGGGAAACTAGACTAACTAAGAAACAATGTGTTCCCCAGTACGGTCGCCAATTTTGTTATCAGACTAATCGGTAGGTGCAGACACTAACTGATCTCCCTAGATCCACCTAGATCTAGAACAAAACACACCAGAACATGACACTTTCCTTATGTTTTAAATATTGAATTTACTAACTAAAGAGGGATGGGTGACATACCGTTTAAATGTTGCTTCCTCTTGCCATCACCATCCTATCTCCATTCCAACTCTCATACAATGATGATCCTGCAAAAGAACGCAACCAACCAAAGTGATAACAATAGCATAAAATCAATATAAACCTATGTATGTGATCAAGGAATCATACAATAAAACACAACAAGCTTTATAGGAAAGAATAATATTACTGTATCATATTAAATGTAAAAGAGAGATTACAACCATGGCCTTGATGTCCTAAGGTCCCTTCCAACTGTCCTTCATTCCCCACACACTTTCACTCCAAGAATTCTGAGAGCACAGATCTGATAATATTCACAATCTATCTTGACAAAGTGGCTCATCTAGCCAAGCCAAAAATCTCCAAAGCTCAATCCAATCCAAGCTAATCCCAAAAGCTCCAAAGCTAACCAAAGATAACTTTATCCATGAGAAATCCTCTCCTTTTATAAGTTGAAGAGGATAAGGTGAGGAGGTTAGGATGATCCCACCAAATCATGAAAGCGAGTAAGATCCAAACCATTCGGATGCCACCTCACCATGGAAGTTTCTCCTTCTAGAAGATTTGAGAAAACGCTCGTTTTTCCCACGTGTAAGCATTCTCGCACCCTTCCTATAGAGAAACCTGCGAACCTCTCGCAACCTATCTATGGTGCAACCTGTGAGAATCAGGCATTCTCACACCCTGCCTATATAGAAACCTGCGAACTTCCTTTTTTACAGGGTTTTTACAAGGGAAAATGCAACTTCTTTTCTCAGGAGTTCTTCTCCCTTCTCTCTTCAGGAACTCAGGCCACTGACCCCTCTAAAGGCAACATATAGGTTTACATCATTAACGGTCATAGGGATGACAAAAATAATGTGTAACAATGACTAGTATACAATATGGACCACACTGCGGCAGGAAAGAGACCAAACAATGCGTTGAGCACTCAACACACCCTAAAAGCTTTGTGAAATTTTTTCTCTTTTGGGTACCACTTTGTTTTTTTTCTTCTTTCTGAATTGAATCTATTGTGTAGGGATCATTAATTTTTCTGTTCCTATGTTTTGTCATCGATCACATTCAGGTTGGTTTGGAGTTGTTTAGTAGATTAACTTCTCTTCTAAAGAACACTTGGGATTTTAACTAAGTACTATACACAAATAGAATTTTGAGCCATGCACCCATTACCAACATCGACATGATTTGCACTGTAAAATCAACCATATGACAATGACAAACGTTGATCGTTGATCGTTGATGTGTCATTGACATCAAGAGAATATAAGAGCGAATCGTCGATCATTGAATATGTCTTGCGAAAATATTGTCGAAATCTCGTCGATGTATCATCATCATCGGGGAGGTACGACAAGGAAAATGATAACATCGACACAACTAATGAACCTTTGATCAATGATACATTTTGGGTCAGATATATCCAAAGGAAACCTTAAACTGCGAAGCCTTTACTTCGACACAACGCCGAGTGCTGATCATCGATCGATAATACGTTATCATCATCGATTAACTCTGAGGGATGAAATCATGAAGTAATAAACATAGTGACTCATTGATCATCTATCCTCAACATGTCATTGACATTGGAAATATAGGCTAAGGTTCCTAGAGCCATGCCTAAAGAAAATCCCCGATTTCAAAGAAACTTTTAACGAATGAGCCAAAATAAAACGCCATGTGTCATGACTGCCCTTCCATGTCAGCATTTCCATGTCAACACTATACAAAAGTTTGGGTCAACATCGAAGTTTTTGATAAAAGAGGAATTAAAAAACATTGTAAAATAAAATCACTGACGTTGATCCACTTGCTTAAACCAACGGAATGATAGGAAATCAATGGTAGGATGGGACATCTTTGGTGAAAATAAGGTCATATTTTGTTATTTAATGTGCTAATCATTGCATTGATTAACACACATTACTAACCCCTGTGCTGACCAAATAATAAGAGTTTGAAACCACAGATGAACTGCGTAGCACCCCACTCCTGCGCCAGCAGCTTGCGATTGCATTTAAATCCAGAGCATGATTAAGATCTTGGCGATGGATTTTGCAGACCGCATTTATGCCCTGAATTCAAGAACTGACGTGACAAGGTAAGTATGCTCCATGTTTAAATTATAAAGACAAATTCGAACGCTGCATCCACTACCCAAGTCTTTCATTTCTGGAGCAGTCGAAGGAGTGAGAAATCATTTCAAGAGCTCATAGGCAATTTTTAGAATTCTAAACCAGGTTAATCTTATGCGAATAAGAGATATGAACCATCTATATAATTTCAACAATCACAATTGTTTTCTTTTCAATATCATTTCTGCAAATCGGTATCTCATTATGTTCTTTGTGCAAGTAAATGCCTCCAAGGAATCCAATGACCAGGCATTTGTCAAGATCACCAAAACTGAAAGAAGCGGAGTTCGGTGAAGGATCGTCGCCTGACGCTGCTATACAACTTGATTTTTCCACTAACGTGGAGCCAGTTGTCCGAACGAACACTAAAAAGGTGTTTTCCCAACCTCTTGCATTCGGTGACACAGAGGCGAGTACTGGGTCGAAAGTGGTGCTCCCATAGTGGGGATATTTGTTCAATAGGATCAACTGGGAAGATTAATTAGAGTTTATACCACAAAGTGGCCTAGATTTTAGAATTCTCGATGACCAAGTATTCCCAAACATTTGACGATCTTGCCTGCACATGGTAGCCTATTGAAAATTGGTCTTGCCTTGCATTGAAACTATGGGGTGGATAATCGACCACACATATGTGACAAAATGCGTGGTAAATGATGAGAATGGAGGATGTGTTGGGTTTTTTCTTCCAATAGAGTTCCAAGAATACTGCAAACTCAGAGACCCGGAGGAAAGGTTGTGGTAAAATTCCATGACGTCCATGACACCAACAAATTGATGGCCTCATGGTGGAAGGAGGATAAGAAGTTTATGAATAGGAGAAATGACTGGTATGGTATGAACAATCTTATAGAGCCATATATTTATCTGATGTCTCTAATTTGTCAATTATATGGGGAGAGGGATTGTGCCAAGTTTTTAGAAGCTTGGATTCCCCTAGCATACACTGTGGAAATATTCGGTAGCAGCTTCAATTGGGGAGTGATTATTTCAAAACAACTGAGCACCAATATACTGCAATCCCACAAAGCAAAGGATGGAGAAACTCCAACTTTCCACATGGTGTCATACCTATTGGACGTGATCTACGCAAGGAACGTCTTCGCAGGAACGAATTTGAGCTGGCATGTTGCAGAGCTACTCGTGCATGTCTATTTCAACATTCTATGGGGGAACATGTACAAGAGATATTACACTCTCATATGTGATGAATTTATAGCTCGAGTTTATTTTATTTTTTTTAATAAAGAATGCCCAAGTCTTACGACAACATCCAAGAAGATGATTTTCAAAGTAGTCCACTGGTACCTGGAAGAAACCACCACCTACGTCAGAGTGTTTGGGGCCACTGTAACTCCTCATTTACTCCCCACCCATTTCCCAGACAGAATCATTGTGGGAGAGATTTGTTATCAATCCATTATGCAAGGCTATAATGCCACTACGGTGAAGGACAAAAAGAGAGCATTCATACCCTATGGATTTCATGTAGGGTTTTACATGGTGAAAGATACTGCACAAGTAGAAAAAGAGGAATTGAGACAGTTGGAGTATATATTTCCCATAGGCCAATTTTACAAAAATGACCCAAAGGGACTAGTACCCCAGCATGCATTACAGTTGTCTTCTTGCTAGCCGTATTCACATGATAAGTTTGAAGACGAAATATTTACAGAAGGTGATTAGGACTGGGAGGAGGTTCTTCAGAGAAAATCTAACCCCAACATGAAGATATTTATGTCCATGACAATGGATGAGTAGGTTGAAACGATAGAACAAACAACTCAATAATCCCTCGGGGTTAGGGAAGAAAACATAGAAGTAGAAGCCACAAAGGAACATAGGAGAGGGATGTTGCTACTAGAAGAAACCCAAAGAGTCATCCAAATATTAGAAAATGATCCCCAACTAAAACCTCTGATTGAACCCATACGGGTCATCCCGACTAACATGATCAATCTCGGAGAAGAACTAGATGGCTCAGAGTCAACCCCAATGGAGGAGACCACTCATCCATAAAGCTCATGAATCATGTGATAATAGGCAAGGTCGTCGATCACTGCTCTAGCGCAAGTGGGGGAAACAAGAAAATCAGGTACAACAGATGTGCCTGACATCCTCATAGAACTAATTACCATATACGACGATGATGAAATCTCAGGGGTTTCACTCATAACCCCAGTACCAATCACAGAGGAGGGAGAACCAGGGGAAACATGTTCTCTAACTCTTGAAGCTTCGACCTCAATTCCCCAAGAAGGAGACGAAAAGTACAGAAACAAGTTGGACATTGAATTTCTCGACCAATCAAGAATTCAGCCTAATATGGACAACTCTAAGGAGTATTTGGGCTCTAGTGAATAGGAGCAAGAAACACAACAATCAGAAATCAACATTTCAATAGCCAATCCTCAATTAAAGGATGATCCTTTTTCCCTCTCCCCATCTAAATACGAGACTCCACCAGCCAACGAACCCCTGCAGGAGGCCGACTCACCAGGAAATATAGAAGTTCCCCCTGCTAAAGAACTACAAGAGTCGGTCATAGAACACATATATACGATAGGAAGCCTAGGAAACACTCTGACCTAGGGAGACCAACAGATTACTGAGCCAGTGGACGATGCCGCTGACATACAAGTGATTGCTTATGATAGCAAGAGGAAAGTTGTGATGATAAGGACAACCAAGAAAAGGAGGATCACACTTGATAACACACTCCTCATTACCAAAGAAGAAACACTTCTCAACACAGAAAATCATAAGATAACTGAGTTGATCGGGGTGGGGATGGATATAACTGATGCAATGATGGATAGAGTGAAACGAGATGAAAAGGAATCAGTATCCACAAAGAAGGATATGGATCATCTGCGCCATCTAATGAAGTATTATCAGGATTCAACGCAGGCAGTAGTATTCTCAAGGGGTGAGTTCTGAGAAACATATGCACAGTTCAAAAACGAACAAAATATCTTCACCACATGCATAGATGATTCCAAGAGGATAATCTCATGGGGCTGGAAACTTGTAAATATGTGCAGAGATGGTATGAAAAGGAACACCATGCCTTAGAGAGGATTGACTATATCAGTGCAGTACAAAAAGCCTGAGACTCGAAAGAGCACGACATCCGAGTATTGATGGATATCAACATCTCCCGAATCAGGAAGGAAGTTGAATACTGGGTGATCATGGTCCAAGAACCTCAGCGGAGGATACAGGACAGGTGGGGATAGTGAAAAAAAAGATGGGAAAAATCAATCGAGAGATGGAAAACATTGGCCTACCAGAATTCGGCCCACCAGAAAATTTCGTTGATTTGCATGACATAGTCAAACGACATGCAGATCAAGACTCGGCATGGGAGAAAGAGATCTCATAGATTTCAAGTATGACTCCAGGTCAAGTAAAGAAGTTCTAGGAGCACCCAATCAAATCCCTCACAGTTCTCTAATTCTTATGTGTCAAGCTCATCGAGTATAGAGAACGAGCAGTGGAGATAAAGGAAGTATTCTCTGCACCGATGGATCAACATATATTTCCTTATTAAAACACATGTGAAGACCTTTTCTTCAAGTGGGAGAAGTATGAGAGAAATCATTTGTTGTAGTAAAAATCGAATGGTGTCAAGAGACGAGGAGAGAAAGTCTTCCACGTGTCAGTTTTGTTTTCTTAACACAACTTTAGTAGTTATTTTTAGCTTAGTGATCCTTTATAAATAGGGATATTGACCTTGTGCAAAAGGGCGATGGTTTTAGGAAAGACCCTCTTTTTGAGAATTGTAAAAGAATTATTTCTGTGCAACTTTAATTAAGAAGTTGTGTTTAGAACCAAAGACAATTTTTTCATCTAAAGCATCAACTTGATTGGATCGAGGATGGATTGTTTCCGTCTTTGAGTTTGATAGTGCTACTGTATTGAGTAAGAGTTGCTACATCTTTTGTTAAGTTATATTTCAATATTATAACAATTATTTTTTTCTAGATGATGAAAAGAAATCGATGTGTTGATATGTGATTGATAGTAGAGCTAAAGAACTAATTTTGTTACACTCATCTTTGTTACATATTTTTTTGCCTATCTACAATTGTTATCTCAGTCAATGATAAATGTTCACAAGTAAAAAGTGTTATTGCTAAGCTTTAAATAGGTCTGATTATCGTTTTTTTCATGCTGAGGTATAAGGGTTATCCTAAGTTCATGATTCTTCAGTATTTAGTAATTTCCCTTCATCAGTTGGATTATGCCATCATCTTTATTTTACCTAGATTATTCAAGCATACAAAAAATATAAAAAAAGAGAATCTCTTAACCTGAAGGAGAAACCTTTCATAGAAAGATACACCTGTCAGTTACCCATAAAGCCCATCAATAAATCGGCTGAATCAAAGATCTGGAGAACCATTCCCCTTATCAAACTCTTACGCGTCTAATTGGGTCTCTTGAGCGGGTTTGGTTCCTACTGTTGAGTTAAAGGATTTCCGACCCATCAACAGAATTGGCGCTAGAAGGAGGGCCTGAACGAATGAATGGCTAACAATATTTCTGATAATATATTTCACATAGCCTGTAGATTCAAAACAAACCACATGCATGGATATTCATTCTCAAGACAACCCACATACAGAGAGTACTCTTGAAACGAGTAACTCACCTCAACACGAGGAAGTAGAACACCTATTCCATGAAATACCTTATGCTCTCCCCCATGAGGTGTTGAATCGGCTCAGAAGAATCACAAGAGCTTACGCCCAAAAAATTGGAGTGTTACCTTTAGCTCCTTTAATTCCTCGTAGAAAACAAGTAAGCAGACTAGTTGTTGACACTCTTGACCAGGTTTTTGTTCACATGGTAGAAGACCTGATAGATTTTTCCCTCACCGAGATCGAACAACCCCTTAGTCTGATCCCCAAAACACTAGCTCGTAACTAATCTGAACTTGACAATTTTGAATCTGATGAGGAAGGGTCTAACTCAGATCGCTCAACTTATGAATCATAAGACATGGAGGATAATAATGACAACAATGAAGAAAGGGGAAATCAACCTAAATATAATCAACCATGGTTGGCCATATATGCTCTGGAAATTCCAGGATGGGTACATAACCTACCCTGACATCCATAAAAATTACTCCCCAAATTTGACCCCGAAACCTATGGATTTCTTGAGGACCATATCAAAAAGTTCACATTAGCTATAAGATTGATGAACGTACAACATGAGGATGTACTATGTAGGATATTTCCCTATACCTTCAAGAATTCATCCTCGACTTGGTATTTTAACTTGCCTGTTGGGTCCATAACTAGTTGGACGAAGTTTCAAAAACATTTCTTAGAAAAATTTGTAGAAGAAACCACCACATGAGCTTTAATGGCTGCAATTTTCACTGCTACCGTGAGTCCAAAAGATAATTTTAAATATTTCAACCAATGGTTTACCACTACTTGAACAAATTTCAACCCGAAGCTAAACCTACCCAGGAGTTTCAAATAGAGGTATATGCTAACGCTCTCCCTGCTTCCATCTCCATGTTCGTAAAAAGGGCTGCCAAACATAACCTAGCCTAAAATTTCGAGGAAGCTAAGACGATTGAATTCCAAATGAAAGGATGCAAATAAGCTCAGATCTCACTGATGAATAAAGAAACCCAACCTCTACCTAAGAGAGGAATTTTGTTAACAAGACCCTCGGTAAAACAAACAGAACTAGGTCTTGATAATGAAGGAGGAGATCTAGAAAACCTACAACGGATGATTAAAAAACTCTCCAATGAGATCGTAGATATGAAAATTAGTGTTGTGGAGGGAAACCAAAATCAGATACCGTATAAACCCTTATTTAAAATAAATCCACCTTTCAAAGCTATAGAACCTCCCTCATATAACCTAAGCATTGACTTAGAAACTGTAGCATCTAACTCTTTTTGCACGTATCACCAAGAGAATCATTCAGAAAGTGACTGCCCTCAATGGGTGCACACTATGAATTTAATGGCTAATCGATTCCTAGATGAATGATCCCTAATTGAACAACCTAGTGGCTCGACAATAAATTCCATTGATCAGGAAAGTCATGAGCAACCGGAAGAGACAACCATGTTGTTATGGGATTCCAACCACCTGATGTCTTTCAATGACGCCTATGAAGTGCAAGAACCTCCCATTGAAGTCCTAGCTATGTAGACATGAGGTAGAAGTCAACTGGTCCAAACTAATCCCACCACTACTTAGTTATCTAGAGGGAATCAAGCGACCGATCATCCAAAACCATTATTTTCTTCTCAAAATAATCCAACTAACATACACACACATGAAGCTCCTAATATAGACTATAACGTAGTGGAGGACTTAAAGAATATGAAGGCTAATGTGATGGTCATGGACATGTGTAGAATTCCCCAACAAAAGGATTTTCTGTTACAGGCCTTAAAATCCATAGAAGCCCCTATGACAAACACTGACCTAGGTGAGATCCTATCCCCCACAGATTTAAAAAATAAACGAAGTGTGAATTCTTTCTCTTTATACAAAAGAGGAAAGCCTTTTGTCCCTCCTTTCCTTTTAATGTTTGAAGTCTTTAATAGAAACATGCATAATTTCCTAGTCAATTCAGGGGAATCCTCCAATGTCATGCCATTGTCAATCTGCAAGAAATTGAACCCAACCCCACTCAAAAGTGATAAACATGTTATACAAATAGAAAGGAATCGGGTAAAGGTTATTGGGGAACTTAAATATGTCATGATTAGAATTGATACACACCCGAAATGTTTTCAAGTAATTGACATAATCATAGTAGACATCCCATAGGCCTATGGATTGTTACTTAGCCGAGATTGGTCCAAGAAATTAAATGGATACTTTAGTACAAACTGGGCTCACCTCTAGTTTCCATTAAAGGGACATACAAACATGATTAGTATCGATAGGGAAATTTATCTCAAACACATTGTTACCGATTTAGAATCTCTCAACGAACCCTCACCGACAAATTTCCCTATGTTAGGAAACTACTCCTGTGACTCTGGTTTTGAAAATTTCACCCCTCTTTTGTCTGATGTACCTATCACTCAAAAATACAGAATGACCTTTCAAATAAATCTACTCGAAGCCGCAGAATAAATCATCTTCTGTGAGGATCCTCTGTCGGGAACAATCGACAAGGAAGATGAAGATGAGAAAATAACCAGGCATGAAAAAGTTACTAAATTTTTCTCACAAGTTTGGACGATGTATTTTGATGGGTCTAAATCACAAGAAGGGTGAAGAGCATGATGTATTCTCATTGACCCAAAGGGGAAGTGAAACTTCCTATCCTATAGACTAGAATTTGAATGCACCAATAACACTATTGAGTATGAAGATCTAGTTTAGGAACTGAAGAAATCCATAGACTTAAACATTAAAGAACTGAAAGTTTTTGGASACYTTGAAATTATCGTTAGGCAAGTGAAGAATACTATCCATTGCAATTCACCTCACTTGAGAAATTACCAGCAAGAGGTACATAGACTAATATAATATTTTGAGGCCTTCAAGATTACTGTTGTTCCCATAACAAAGAATACCCTTRTTGATTCCTTAGCCACCRCAGCCTTGAGATTATCTCCTTTAKAACATTATGAAGCCTCTAGGTTCACAGTGGAACTTCTCTACAAGCCTTTGGTGCCTAACAACATTTCTAACTGGAAAGTCTTTGAAGGAGATGAATAGATTGTAGATTTCCTAACTAACCAGGAGAACTTTAAGGATTTGGCCATTGATGATGAAGTATTCTAAGAACTACTCACATAATCCAATCTCCACAAACATAATAAGGGAACATATCACTCTGAGAATAAACCAAGGTTTCACATGATACCAAAAGGGGTGGCCAATTGGGAGAACCTTTTCGACCTAAGGGAAAGATTTAGAGGGTCAAAGAATGAAAAAACAAGGAGTTCATGTCCTATATACGACACTATAAACCTAGGAATCCCTGAAAACCCCAAGAATGTAAATCTAGGTAAAACAGTGTCCAAAGAAGACATGAAATCTTATCTCAAACTTTTTAAAGAATATCAAGACGTCTTTGTGTGGTCTTACCGAGAATTAAAAAGTTATGACATTTACATTATCTAGTACACAATCTCGTTAAAATATGGAGTAAAACCCTTCCAACAAAAGATCAAGAAGTACCACCCATCTCTGGAAGCTCTGATGTATCAAGAGTTGAAAAAATTGTTAGATGCCAAGATTATTTTTC
Source organism: Picea engelmannii (assembly GCA_009831015.1). Classification (NCBI taxonomy): domain Eukaryota; kingdom Viridiplantae; phylum Streptophyta; class Pinopsida; order Pinales; family Pinaceae; genus Picea; species Picea engelmannii. Next base: position 24,656 of record ML846120.1, on the reverse strand, counting down.
AGGTTAGACACTCTGCCTGGGTAGCCAATTTGGTGCCTGTCAGAAAAAAATATGGGGATATCCACCTGTGTGTGGATTGCATAAACTTTAACAAAGCATCGGAAAAAGATAACTACCCAGTCCCACCCATGGAACAAATCTTAAAAACAATATCCGGCTCTGAAATTTTTTCCCTCCTAAACGGTTTCTCGGGGTATAACCAGGTCCTGGTTTTAGAAGATGATCGATTAAAATATACCTTCCGAACCAAGTGGGGAACCTTCTCTTATAAATGCATGCCCTTCAGGTTGATCAATGTAAGAGAAAACTTCTAGAGTTCCATGGAAGTATCTTTTCGGGGATTGCTTAACAAGTGTGTGGTAGTCTATTTAGAAGATGTAACAGTATACTAAAAAAACAAGGAAGACCACATTCAACATTTGACTCAGATTTTTGAAAGATGTAAGAAATATGGAATATCTTTAAACCCCAAGAAAACCATCTTTGGTGTAGAGGAAGGAAAATTATTAGGTCACGTCATATCTCAAGGAGGAATAAGCATCGATCCTAAGTGGATAAAAGAAATAAATCAACTTCCTTTTCCTCACAACAAAAGAGCCATGCAATATTTTTTCAGGAAGATCAATTTTGTGAGAAATTTTACTCCTGACTTCGCTGAAACTGTTAAACCTTTACAAAAAATGATTCGCAAGGATGCAAAGTTTAAATGGGATGAAGGAAGAAGATGATCTTTTAATAACATCAAGACTACAATATCCCGAGCACGAGTGCTGCGAAGACCTGACTTTAGTAGGGATTTTTTCCTTTATACCTTTGCTTCTGACCAATCCTTGGTTGCAGTACTTACTCACAAGGATGATGAAAACAATGAGGCACCAATATCCTTTATGAGAACCAATCTCCAAGGAGATAAATTAAACTACCCTGATATAGACAAACATGCTTACGAAATATATAAAGAAGTCAAGTATTTCAAATCCTATATCTTGAAAAATCACACCAAAGTCATAGTCCCTCACCCCACAGTCAAATATTTATTCACACAACAAGATATGGGAGAAAGGAGGGGGAATTGGATGGAGGTCATTCAGGAATTTTATCTAGACATAAAACCTGCCAAAGTAGTCAAAGGACAAAGATTGTGTAAACTAGTTGTTGAGGCCTAATATTTGATTAACGAAAAATACCCCGATTGGGAAAATGAGCTATCGTTATGGTGCAGTGAAGCCCTATACGTACCTCCTAGGAGAGAACCCTAGTATGGAAACCTATTTATCTCTTGCATCATGGGTATTTTTCAGAAAATATAAACCCTAGAGAAAGGAGATCCCTCAGTTTAAAATCCGCTCAATATTGCCTCATATTTTTTGTGCTTTTCCACCTAAACTATGATGGAGTACTGGTTAGATGTATCGAACAGGACGATGTAAAAAAGGTGCTGAGAGAACTCCATGAAATCCCAATGGGTGGGAATTTTGCAGGAGAAATCACGACTCATAAACTATTGAGGGGTGGTTATTATTGGCCCACTTTGTTCAGGGATGCTCATGCATATGCCAGGAAATGTAAAAATTTTCAGGTAAATGCGGGTAGGGAAAATAGAGTAGTCATTCCACTCCATCTGATGACTATATCCAGACCATTCGAGTAGTGGGGAATAAATTTCATAGGAGAAATTACTCTGAATTCTTCAAAACAACATAAATATATCTTGATTGCCAAAAACTATTTTACAAGACTGACATAGGCTATCCCTATCACACACATTAATGAAATGGTAGTAATACAATTTATAGAACAACAAATGATAACGAGGTTTGGACTACCCTTTGTCTTCGTTTTTGACAATGCTTCCTACTTTTATTCCATACACTTGACTGAATTCAATCTTGACAAAGAGATCATAATAAGATACTCTACAAACTATTATCTGCAAGGGAATGGGGTAGCAAAGTCAACTAACAAAAAACTGGTAAGAATCTTAAAAAAGTCAATTGTTGAAAATCGGAGGAATTGGCATAATTCACTCCATAACACCCTAAGGGCCGATAGAGTAACACCTAAAGAATCCATAGGAAACTCTTCGTACTTTCTACTATATGGGCAAGAAGACATTATGCCAAACAAATTGTATCTTCCATATTTACAGCTCGCCCATGCATCAAGAGGTCAACCCTCATCCGCTCTACAACAAAGGATTGATACCCTTCTCATGCTAGACAAAGAAAGAGAAAAGGCTAAAGATAATTTCACCGCTCATCAACAGACAGTTAAAATATGGTTTGACAAGCATATGGCCAGAGAATATTTTTTGATGTAGGGGACCTAGTTTTGAAATGGGATAAAGAAAACGACTCGAAAGGAAAACACTAGAAATTTCAAAATCTCTGGCTCATACCTTTCTAGGTATCTGAGAAAATTGGGGCAGGAACATACCGGTTGAAAAATATGAGGGGGGAACCTGACACCCTCCCAGTGAATGGCCAATCCTTGAAATAATAATTCTCTTAAAAAAAAAAAAATGTGTCTATATTTTCATGTTTTCTTTTAGCATATATTTTGATCAGGATAAATGTGTAGGTTTAGGGTAGGCCGACTGAAAACTCCTATTTATTTTTAACTTTTATTTTGCTCAGTATTTTCTTGTAATTAAGTTGTGTTCTATAAATTAGTGGTCGAATTTAATAAATATGGTGAAGTAGACTCTGCTCCTAAATTACACTTACCTGCAACATAAGAGATGTTGGGAAAATACAAATTTGTTAAAGGAGATCTATATATTGTCTTTGCAAAACATACAACCTTGTTAAGTGATGAAATATTCTCCTGGTGGTCTGTATAATCCTAAAGTTAAATATGGCTAGTTAGAAAGGATCACATGTACCTATAGATAGAGCTAGGAAGGATTTCGCCTTAACAATTTCTCCTTCTAGATAACAGACGTCCTCCTCTCTGACTCACTCGTGGAATTTTTGCTAGAAGAAAATGAGATATATTGAAAGGAGTGAAAAGTCTGAGAGGGTATGCAGATAATTCCCCTGGGTATATGGACGCTCGCTAGCAGTGGAGCAAGGTCTGTGATGTTGAGGTGACACCGTTAGAGCTATGGATGCTCATTGACAATAGTGAAACACCGTAGAGAGGGAATAATGATAACTAAAAATGGCCTCAAGATAGTGGATGAATTACCTGAATCTTTTAAAATAAGGGCATGGGTCATGGTCAAGAGGAACAAAGGTGGGAAAATGGATTAACTCCATAGGTGAATCCGGATTCATGAACTCGGGAAGTTGTGTACGCATGTATATGAAATACTTTGTTGAATGCGAAGCTAGTTAGTTTCTCAACTAGATTCTACACAAGATGAGCCCAAAGCAAGGAGAAGAGATTCCGGTTTCTCCCAGAGAATTTCCATTTGATGAGCACTCAACACACCCTAAAATCTTTGTGAATTTTTTTCTCTTTTGGGTACTACTTTGTTTTTTTCCTTCTTTATGAATTGAGTCTATTGTGTAGGGATCATTATGTTTTATGTTCCTATGTCTTATCATCGATCCATTCGGGTTGGTTTGGACTTGTTGAGTAGATTAAATTCTCTTCTAAAGAAAACTTGGAATTTTAAATAAGTATACAAAGCTAGAATTTTGAGCCATGCACCCATTATCAACATCAGCATGATCTGCGCAGTAAAATTGACCATACGACAACGACAAACATTGATCGTTGATCGTCGATGTATCATCGACATCGGGAGAATAGAAGAGAGAATCGTCGATCACTGATTATGTCTTGAGAAATTGTTTTTGGAATATCATCGATGTATCATCGACATCAGGGAGGTAAGAAAAGGAAAATGCTATCATTGACACACCTAACGAACCTTTGATCGTCGATACATTTTGGGTCAGTGATATCCGAAGGAAACCTTAAACTATAAATTATTTACTTTGACACAACGTCGAGTGTCGATCATCGATCGATAATACGTTATCAACATCGACGAACTTCGAGGGATGAAATCACGAAGTAATAAACATAGAGACTTGTCGATCATTGATCCTTGACATGTTGTCGGAATCGACGGGATAGACTGAGGTTCCTAGAGCCATGCCTAAAGAAAATCCCTAATTCTGAAGAAAATTTTAATGGAGGAGACAAAATCAAACGCCACGTGTCATGATCACTCTTCCAAGTAAAAATTTCCATGTCATCACTGTACGACAGTTAGGGTCAGCATCAAATTTTTTCTAAAAGAGGAATTAACGAACTTTGTAAAAGAAAATCATCAACGCCGATCCACTAGTTTAAACTGACAGAGTGATAAGACATTGACGGTACGATGCGACATCTTTGGCGAAAAATAAGATCAAATTTTATTATTTAATGGGCCAATCAATGTGTTGATTAACACACATTACTAACCCACACCGACCAAATAATAATATTTTGAAACCGTCAATGATCTGCAAAGCACCCCACTCCTGCATTTCTAGTGTGCGATTGCATTTAAATCCCGAGCATGATTCAGATCTTGGTGATGGATTGTGCAGACCGCATTTATGCCCTGAATTGAAAAACTGGCGTGAAAAGGTAAGCATGCTCCATGTTTAAATTATAAAGACAAATTCAAACGCTGCATCTAGTACCCAAGTCTTTCATTTCCGAAGTAGTTGAAGGAGTGAGAAAGCATTTCATGAGCTCACAGGAGATTTTCAGAATTCTAAACCAGGTTAATCTTGTGCAAAGAAGAGGTATGAACCATCTGTATCATTTATGCAGTTGAAATTGTTTGTTGTTTAGTATCATTTCTGAAAGTCGGTATCTCATTCTGTTCTTTGTGCAGGAAAATTCCTCCAAGGAAGCCAATGACTAGGTGTTCGACAAGAGCACCAAAACTGAAAGAAGTGGAGGTTGGTGAAGGATCCTTGTCCGACATTTATATACAATTTGATTTTTCCACTAAAGTGGAGCCATTCGTTCGAATGACCACTAAAAATGAGTTTTCCCAACCTCCTGCATTCGGCGTCACAGAGGAGAGCACTAGGTCGAAAGTGGTTCTCCCACAGTGGGGAGATTTGTTCAATAGTATCATTCGGGAATATTACCCAGATTTTATACCAAACAGTGACCCGGATGTTACAATGCTCGATGACTAAGTATTCCCAAACATTCGACGGTCCCACCTGCACATGATAGCTTGGCTAACATTGGTCTTGCCATACATTGAAATTTTGGGGTGGATAATTGACCACATGGATATGACGAAATGCATGGTAAATGATGAAAATGGCGGATGTGTTGGCAGTTTTCTCCCAATAGAGGTCCAGAAATACTACAAACTCAGAGACTCGGAGGAAAGGTTAAATACCAATTTTGTGGTAACATTCTATGAGTTCCATGACACTAATAGATGGATGGCCTCATAGTGGAAGGAGGATAAGAAGTTTATGAACAAGAGAAACAAATGGTACAATAAGGCCAATCTTAAAGAGCCATATATTTATTTGATGGATTTAATCTGCTGATTATATGGGGAGAGAGATTGCACCAAGTTTTCAGAAGCTTGGATTCCCCTGACATACACTGTGGAAATCTCTGGTAGCATCTTCAACTGGGGAGTGATTAATTCAAAAAAACTAATCACCAATATACTGCAATCCTAGATGCCAAAGGACGGAGAAACCCCATCTTTCCACATGGCGTCATACCTACTGGACGTGATCTGCACAAGGAACATCTTCACATGCATGAATCTGAGCTGACATGTTGCAAAGCTACCCGTGCATGTCTATTTCAACATTCTGCAGGAGAATAGGTACAATATATCTTACACTCTCATATGTGATGAATTTATAGCTCGATTTTATTTCATTATTTTTAAGAAAGAATGCCCAAGGCTTACAACATTAACCAAGAAGATGATTTCCAAAGTAGGCCACTAGTACCTGGAAGAAACCACCACCTACATCAGAGTGTTCAAGGACACTAACGCTCCTCATCTACTCCCCACCCATGTCCTAGACAATCTCATTGTGGGAGAGATCTTTTATCAAACCATTCTACAAGACTATAATGCCACTTTGATGAAGGACAAAAAGAGAACATTCATACCCTATGGATTTCATGTAGGTTTTTACATGGTGAAAGATATTGCATAAGAAAAACAAGAGGGATTGAGCCAGCTGGAGTATAGATTTACCACAGGCCAATTTTGAAAACATGACCCAAAGGTCCTAGTACCCCAACATGCATCATAGGTTTCTTCCTACTGGCCGTATTCCCATGATAAATTTGAAGAAGAAATATTTACAGAAGGGTCTCAAGACTGGGAGGAGGTGCTTCATAGAAAATATAACCTCAACATGATGAGAGTTAAATCCATGATAATGGATGAGCAGGTTGAAAGGATAGAACAAACAACTCAAGAATCCCTTTGGGTTAGGGAAGAAAACAGAGCAGTAAAAGCCACAGAGGCACAGAGGAGAGGGATGTTGCTACTAGAAGAATACCAAAGAGTCATCCAAAGGTCAGAAAACAATCCCCAACTGAACCATTTGATAGAACCCATAAGGGTCATCCCGAACGACATGATCAATCTCGGATAAGAGCTATATGGATCAGAGTCAACCCCACTGGAGGAGACCACTAATCTAGAAAGATCATGCATCACGTCACAATAGGCAAGGTCACCAATCGATGGTCCAAAGAAAGTGGGGGAAATAGGAACATCAAATAGGACAGATGTGCCCGATGTCCTCATAGACCTAATTACCATATATGATGATGAGGAAATCTCAGGGGTTTTGCTCACAACCCCAGTACCAATCACAGAGGAGGGAGAACTAGGGGAAACATCTTCTCTAACTCCCGAAGCTTTGATCTCAATTCCGTAAGAAGGTGACGACAAGGCCAAAAACATGTTGGACACTGAATTTCTCTACGAATCAATAATTCAATCTAAGATGGACAACTCTAAGGAGGATTTGGGCTATAGTGAACAAGAAGAAGAAACACAACAATCAAAAATCGACATTTCAATAGCCAATCCTCAATTAAAGGATGATCCTTTTCCCCTCTCCCCATCTAAATCTGAGAGTCCACCATCCAACGAACCCCTGTAGGAGGCTGAGTCACCAGGACATATAGAAGTTCTCCCTGCTAAAGAACTACAAGAGCCGGTCATAGAACACATATATACAGCAGGAACCCTAGGTAACACTCTCACCTGGGGAGACCAACATATTACTGAGCCAGTGGATGATGCTGCTAACATACAAGTGATTTCTTATGATATCAAGAGGAAAGTTGTGATGATAAGGACAACCAATAAAAGGAGGCTCACGCTTGATAGCACACTCCTCATTACCATAGAAGAAACACTTCTCAACACAGAAAATGCAAAGACAACTGAGTTGATCGAGGCGGGGATGGATATAACTAATGCAATGCTGGACATAGTGAAAATGGATGAAAAGGAAATAGTATCCGCAAAGAAGGAGTTGGATCATCTGCGCCATCTAGCGAATTATTATCGAGATTTGATGTAGGCAGCGGTATTCCTGAGGAGTGAGTTTAGAGAAACATATGTACAGTTCACAAATGAAAGAAATATCTTCACCACATGCATAGTTGATTTCCAAGAGGATACTATCAAGGGGTTGGAAACTTGTAAATATGTGCATATATGGTATGAAAAGACACATTAGGCCTTAGAGAGGATTGACTATATCAACGCAGTACAAAAAGGGAGAGACTCAGAAGAGCATGACATCTGAGTACTAATGTATAGAAACATATCCCTAATCAGGAAGGCAACTAAATACTGGGTGAGCATGGTCCAGGAACCTCAGCAGAAGATACGGGAAAGGTGGGGAGAGTGCAAAAAAATATGGGAAAAAATCAATCGGGAAATGGAAAACATTGGCCTACCAGAATTCGACCCACTAGAAAATTTCTTTGATTTACATGACATAGTCAAATGAGATGTAGAGAAAGAGTCGGCGTGGGAGACATAGATATCACAGTTTTGAAATATGACTCTAGGTCAAGTAAAGAAGCTCGTGGAGCACGCAATCAAATCCCTCGCAATTGTCCAATGCTTAAGTGTCAAGATCATCAGGTATAGAGAACGAGTAGTGAAGATAAAGGAAGTCTTCTCTGCACTAATGGATCAACATAGGTTTCCTTATGAAAACACATGAGAAGACCTTTTCTTCAAGTTGGTGGAGTATGCGATAAATAATCCACTGTATTAAAATCATATGGTCTCAAGAGACAAGGAGATAAAGTCTTCCATGTGTCAAATTTTTTTTACTTAACACAACTTTAGTAGTTATTTTTATCTTAGTGATCCTTTATAAATAGGGAGATCGACCTTATGCAAAAGGTCGATGGTTTTGGGAAATACCCTCTTTTTGAGAATTGTAAAATAATTATTTATGTGCAACTTTAATTAAGAAGTTCAGTTTAGAACCAAATATAAAAAAATTCGTCTAAAGTGTAAACTTGATTGGATCGAGGAGGGATTGTTTCCGACTTCGAGTTTGATAGTGTTGTTGTATTGAGTAAGATTTTTTGTATATATTGTTAAGTTATATTTCAATATTATAACAGTTCTTTTGTTCTAGATGATGAAAATAAATCGATGTGTTGATATGTGATTGATAGTAGAGATAAGAGAACTAATTTTATTACACTCATCTTTGTTACGTATTTGTTTTCCTTTCTACAATTGTTATCTCAGTCAATGACGAATGTTCACAAGTAAAAAGTATTATTGCTAAGCTTGAAATAGGTCTGATTATCATTATCTGCACACTGAGTTATAAGGGTTATCCTAAGCTTAGCGTTCTTCAGTCTTTAGTATTTTCCCTTCATCAGTTGACTTATGCCATCATCTTTATTTTACCTAGATTATTCAAGAATACAAAAATAACAGAAAAGATAATCGCTTAACCTGAAGGAGAAACTTTTCATAGAAAGATACACCTGTCAGTTAACCGTAAAGCCCATCGATATGGAGAACCATTCCACTTATCAAACACTTACGAGTCTAATTGGGCCTCTTAAGCAGGTTTGGTTTCTATTGTTGAGTTAAAGGATTTCCGACCCTATATCCAATCGATCTAACCCCCGGTGCACCACTTCCCAATGGGTCATTCTATCACCGCTCTCTACTATAAAATGAGGAGATCAAGCGTCATATACAAGAACTTCTCCACAAGGGGCACATACGAACCAACTCATCCCCTTATGGAAGCCCAATTGTGCTGGTGCAGAAAAAATACGAGACTTGGGGACTCTACATTGATTACCAGGCCCTAAATAAAATCACAGTCAGGAAACGATACCCGATTCCCCAAATCACCAACCTCCTTGATATGCTAAAGAGGGCCAAATACTTTAGTAAGATTGATCTGAATTCTAGCTAACATCAGGTCCCAATAGAACCAACAGATGTATGGAAAACTACCTTCAAGTCAAAACAAGGTCTTTTTGAATGGCTGGTCATGCCCTAAAAAAATTCATGAGGATGATGGACAATATCTTGTGGCCTTTCACTAATTATTTTGTGGTGGTGTATTTGTATGACATCCTTGTCTACAACCAGACTTGGATAGAACACTTGCATCATATTCAACAAGTTTTGCACACTCTGTGGCAACACAAGCTATATTCCAACTGGTAAAAATGCTCCTTCAACATGGATAGGGTCCAGTACCTAGGATACATTGTTGATGCGCATGGTGTGCATGTTGATCCATCCGATGCGCATGGTGTGCATGTTGATCCATCCAAGATATAAGTCATCTGTGACTGGCCAACCCTAACCACACTCACTGAGCTTCAGATCTTCTTAGGCCTTTCCAATTTCTATTGAAGGTTCATGTTGTGATTCTCCCATATTGCATGGGCCCTCAGCCAAATAACCAGAGGTGGTGGTAAGGAAAAATTTATGTGGGGCCTGTCCCAACATAAAGTGTTCAATGATCTGAAACAATGTTTGTGCTTTGCCCCAGCGATTTCATTACGTGATGTACAACAACCCTTTGAGATTGAGAAAGATGCTTCAAACTATGTTGTGGGTGTAGTCAACACTCAACACGACCACCACATGGCCTATCATAGTGAGACACTATCATATGTCATTCGTAATTACCCTACTTATGACAAAGAAATGTACTCCATTGTGGAAGACTGTCGCCAATGGAGGAATTACATTCTTGGGAAGGAGAAAGTAATCTACACTGATCATAACCTGCTGCAGTTCATGCAGGCAAAAGGAAAATTGCAGAATAACCGCCATCAGAAGTGGTCCACATATTTAAATCAGTTCCACCTCAACATCAAGTATAAAATAAGAAGTACCAACCGAGTCATTGATTTCCTTATCCGACCTCTAGTCGTGACACTCACCACATTGCTTCATTATTTTGACCACGAGACCTCTGGATGGCCCCACCTCTATGAGACAAATCCCGACTTCACCAACACCTACTAGATGTTGGGCACAAGGACAGTGTTGAAACACACACTGACATTGAGATGGGGGGGTGAATCGGTGTCTGAAACTTTTGACTGTTTTTCACACTTTCATAGATTAGCTCAATAAGATATATGAAGCTCAATTAATTATTCATAAACATGTATAATATAAACTATATGAAGTAGACCAAATATCTTTATTTTATTTATTTAGCTTGAACGAATATAAATAAAATCAATCTTTTAATATCTTCAATTTCAACTGAATATGAGAGATCCAACTCTATGATAAAATACCCAGCTTGTAGTTCTCAGATCCAACTAAGAAATGAGGAATCCAACCCTCATAACATGACCCAAATTCCTGATCTAACATCCAATTGAGATGTTTGGAATCCAACCCTCATAACAAGACTCACCTTGTAAAAAGGCACCAACCTGATAGAATGAACTCTCATTCAATCCATTATCTATATATATTTATATCCACCAAGACACATTATATTCACCACCACTTCTGGTTTATATAGTATTTCAACAGGTATAGGATTAAACCATTGTGTCTTTTTGACATTAACCATTGCACCTCTTCATTTACTTTTAACATAAATAATCTTTTCCATTTATTCATTATTTATCGTGTAAGTTTCTCAATTTAATTGGAGGACTAATCTTGATTCAAATTTTTTCCTCATGAGTTGATCAAAAATATGGATCAATTCATTATATCGTTCCCATGATTCTACTACGTCCCCAGTTTGTCAACAAATCATATTCGAGCTTTTACCGGCTCTCTATATTGTTATGGTGTTAATCTATGTTGAATTACACTACAGACCTTAAGCTGTTTGCATAAATGAATTCTGTATGAGGCGCTTCCTTCAAACAAATGTTCAAATGACCATGGGATCGTAAACTTGGGTTTATTATTCATTTGTTCTTGCTCTTTAAGCTCCTTACCTTACTATATGACTATTGCTGGAAACACGTCTTTCGTTCTTCGGAATTCTTCCCCCCTTTTTTTTCTTTTAGCCCCCATATGTCCAATGCTGGGACCATGTTCTTTGGGCTTCAGTGCTCCAAAATTTTTATTCTTTTCACAAAATTCTTGTTATCTCCAAAGTGATATATTATTGAGTGTTATAGCTCGAGAAAATTCAATTCATGGATTCTAATCCTCATCATTGATCACGGTTTTGGATCAATGGTCTGATCATTATTTTAAAGGACTTCATTTTTCACTATTTTCTTATCCTTATCCAATGAATGGGATTCAATCATGATATGGACGACTGTCGTTTCCTCCGGTACTTCGAAACTTCAAGATTTTTTCTCTTTTATAATATTCCATCTCTCCTAGACTAAATTTCACTGAAGTGTGTATAGTTTAGATGTTTTCCACGTAGCTACACCATACAATGGTCTAGATCAAAATTGTGTTGCCTCAACTAGGTTAATCTTCATGAACATTACTTTGTGATTTTGGATTTTGACCATGGATGATGCAGGAGCATCGTAAGCAGCCAACCAAGAAAGAATGAAGGCAGAAGACAGCTGGAAAGTGCATCATACATTTTACACGTTTTGAAATGTTTTTGAAAAATTAAGAAGCATATATTAATGTAATATCTAGAAGCGTACTTGCATTGATATCTGGCTATTGTAAACAAATCGTGAGCCATTTGCTCTCATCTTTCAATTTAAAAATCATTTAAGTATGATTAATGAAAGTAGGTAGCTTTGAATTAATAGATTAGACAGTTTAGAAGCGTACGAGGGAAAACGAATATAGACACCCTCGCCTTCATATCATTGTATTATTGTATCATTAGCATAGAACATAAAAAAAAATAGCTGTAGCAGAGAGTTGTAGAGAAGAACCCATGTAAAGAAGTATTTGAGTTAATATATGAAGTTTTGACTCATATTTCATGGTGTTATGATGTTTACTGTTTACATATGCTGAATGGTATGCTTACAGTTGTTTTATTCTCTCTGTTATTCCTTTGTTGTTATTTTTTGTTGAATGTATGAAGTCTGAGAGAGAAGAATGAGTTTCAATTGTTTCTTTTCCTGAGAGAGTTCCTACAAGGAGTGTAGTGAAACGTCCGCAAGGTGTGCATTGACAAGGGTTCTGAGTTTTATCTCAGAAAGCTCAGGAGGAATACCGTTGTTCTCATTCCAGTAGAAGTGTAGGTGAAGCACAGAAGCCGTGCAAGGTGTGCGCAGGCTATTCGAGGCCTTAGAACTTATCAACTATGGTTGAAAGGGGAAGGACTGCTATTGCTGAGAGTGCACAGAGTCGAAAGATCAAATACCCTAGAGTATTTGAAAGATTTTCGCAAGGAGTGCGTGCAGGAGTCCTTTTAGAGATTTGAGTTTATAAGTAAAAGATAGAGAGGGTCGGTGCCTTTGAAGTGTTCAAAGGAAGATAGGAAGCGAGATCATCACGCAGAATTTAAGTCCCAGAGAAAGAACGCTAAGTCAATTTGGGCCAGAGATTCAGAGGAAGGAATCGAGCAGTCAGAATTCTCCGTGGAGAACTCGTGAAGTTGTGGGGACCGTAGGATCCAGTAAAGCTGCAGGGTGGTTAGGAGTTGAACGAACCCACCACTCTTGTGTCAAGAATCAACGAAGATCGTTGATCGTGGTCAGTTTGGGTCATTGGATCATTCTTTTGAACTCTGGGTTCGTGAGTTCGGAGGGCAGACCAAATCCTTTGGTTGCACGAACTCTCGAGTAGAGAGAAGTAGGAACAACCATTAGATCATAAATATCTTCACTATATCGCATATTGGGGTTTCAGAGGTTGGGAGGAATTAGTTTCAACTGTAGAAGTCGCGAAGGACCGAGGATCGAGGTCTCAGGTGAACATATGGCGTGTCCATCAAGTGGGGACCGCGTGGTTGACAGGTGGACACTCGTCGCCTGGGAGGGAGTCACCACCCTGTTGACTTCTCGTGCTTCGGGTTCTCGTAAGAAAGGAGTACAAAGGCTCAACAAACCAACTCGTGAAGTTGGGAGCCATGAGAAGTGCTGAAGGAGTCAAATATTCTCTAACTTTCGTGTCTCAGAGTTTCGTAAAAGAAGGGCCCGGAGATTCAACCCTTCAATTCCTGAACTTGCGAGTTGCGAGTGAGGTTAGTGATTAGCTCTAGCCAGCGATTACGCATGGAGGGAACTAACAAGGAGGAGCCATATCCCATCGCATGTCGGGTATTGGTGTTTGGTGAAGAAAAGTCGAGGGTCTTCGACCTGCAAACACGCGAGTTGCGAAAGGCATTTGCATAAGGACCGGGTCGTGGTCATATGGAAGTGTAAGGATCACACCTGGAGTTAAGTTGGACAGGGAGGGTTTTTCAGGAAGGACCTGTGGATACACTCTTGTGTGTGTGTGAGAATTTCCTGTAGGGAAATTGAAGAGTCAATCCGACTCAGAGGAGAATTAGAACGATCCTGTGCGGATCTCAGCCCGAGGGTTGGGGGTCTGCATCATTTGGTATCAGAGCCACATAATGAGTTCTTTTCTTTCTGTAGCAGAGAACAGGGGAACATTTTACAGCCATGCCACCGAGAAGAAGAGACAGGCCAATGCCAATGCCTGATCCAGCAAGAGAAAGAGAAATGCAAGAGTTACGTGCCAGGCTTGATGCCATGGAGACAACACATAGGCACACAGTTGACGCTGGGGATATCAGCGAGGATGAAAGTGAAAATGAAGCTATAGATGAAGGAGAAGAAGTCGCAGTCGAAGATGCTGTAGATGAACGCCTATTCGGGGTTGTTGCAAGGATAGGTGCTAGAGCAAAAATGGAGATACCCATGTATGAGGGAAACTTGGATGTTGAAGAGCTTCTAGATTGGATTAGAGCTCTAGACAAATACTTTGACTATGAGGATGTCAAAGAAGACAAGAAAGTCACACATGCCATTACTAGACTTAAAGGGCATGCAACACTATGGTGGGATGAACTGCAGGCTGATAGACGCTACAAAGGTAATCAAAAAATCAAGAGCTGGGATAGGATGGTTGCAAAGATGAAAGACAAATTCATACCCAAGGATTATCAAATCACTCTGTTTTGGAGGATGCATAATTTGAGACAGAAGCTGATGTTAGTGAAGGAATACACTGAAGAATTCTACAGGATAAACATCAGAGCAGGTCATCGGGAGAGTGATGATGAAAATGTTTCCAGGTACATGAATGGTCTGCGATATGACATCCAATATGAGATGAGCATGATGACTATTCGGACTGTGGAAGATGCTTATCAGATGGCTCTGAAAGCTAAAGAGAAGCTGAGCCAAAAGCAAGGTCAAAGAGGCCGAGGTAGAAGTCAAAGCATATGCAAGACAATTTCCCAAGACAGAACTCATAGACCTAAAGAAGAGGGGAAGAAACCTCAAACTCAACCTAAGAGAGGAGGAAGCTCACAGGGAAGGTAGTATGTTGATAGAAATACTTTTCCTCAAGATAGAGGAAGAGGAAGAGGTAGAGGAGGTGAAGTGAAATGCTTTGTCTGTGGAAAAATCAAATATAAATCCTATGAGTGGTTATATAGGAAGAAAGATGGTGGTGAGACTCACATTTTCGAAGCTCAAGGATGAAATGTTGAGGCAGAAGATGCTGAGGGCGGAAGATCCTTAATGATGAGGAAAGTTCTCTTGAAGCCAGAGAAAGAGGCAGAGAACCCATCCCAAAGAAACAGTTTGTTTCAGACTGCTTGCAAAACTAAAGACAGAGTATGCAAAGTCATAGTGGACAGCGGTAGCACAGACAATCTCATATCTACAGAGATGGTAGAAAAGATGGAGCTGGAAAATATTGTACATCCAAGCCCATACAGAGTTTCGTGGTTACAAAAAGGACATCATGTAAATGTCACTAAACAATGTTTAGTTGAATTTAAAATAGGAGGATATAAAGATGAAATATTATGTGATGTCATTCCCATGGATGTTTGTCATCTATTGCTGGGTAGACCATGGAAACATGACAGAAACATGGTTCATGATGGGAGAAAGAACACATACACCCTGGAGAAAAATGGTAGGACTCACATGTTGTTGCCAATTAAGGATAAAGAGGTGAAGATAGAAATGAGCAACACTGTACTTCTCATGAGTGGGAAGGAACTTCTTAATGAGTTTAAGAAGAAGGAAGACACACAATTTATTGTGGTCAAGAAGCCCAAAATTGTTTTGACCAGTACAAGGATAGATGATTTACCAGAAGAAATCCAGGAGTTGCTGGGAGAGTTTGCTGATATAGTAGTGGACGAACTACCTTGTTCGTTGCCACTTATTAAAAGTATAAGTCATCATATCGATCTTATACCTGGAGCCATCTTACCGAACAAAGCAGTGTATAGGTTGATGCCGCAGGAAAATGAAGAAGTTAAGAGACATGTCCAGAACTTAATGGACAAAGGATTGATTCGAGAAAGCTTGAGTCTGTGCGTTGTTCCGACAGTGCTCAGCCCAAAGAAAGATGGAGGCTATAGAATGTGTACAGACTCAAGGGAAATCAATAAAATTACCATTAGATACAGATTTCCATTGCTAAGGATGGACAATTTGATGGATTGCTTGAGTGGAGCAAAGTTTTTTTCAAAGATTGATTTGAAAAGCGGGTATCATCAAATTCGAATGAGAGAAGGTGATGAATGGAAGACAACATTCAAGACGAATGAGGGGCTATATGAATGGCTTGTCATGCCATTTGTCTTAACGAATGCGCCCAGTACTTTCATGAGATTGATGAATGAATTCCTGAAGGATTTCATTGGGAAATTCGTCATTGTATATCTTGACGATGTATTAATTTTCAGCTAAATAGAAGAAGAACACTTAAAAAATTTAGCTGCAGTAATGAGTAGATTACAACAACAAAATTTGCTGATAAATGTGAAGAAATCGTCATTTATGAGGACATAACTCATTTAATTGGGTTTTGTTATCTTTGCAAATGAACTGAAGATGGATCCAGAAAAGGTAAATGCAATTAAGAATTGGCCATCACCAAAAAGTGTATTTGAAGTTCGAAGCTTCCATGGTTTGGCTAGCTTCTACAGGAAATTCATCCGTAATTTCAGTGGAATTAGTGCACCAATGATGGATACGGTGAAGAAAAGACATAATTTTTTTCACTGGACGGAGGAAGCAAAAAAGAGCTTCAATCTGTTGAAGAAGAAGATCACTAAGCAACCAATTTTGGTTTTTCCAAATTTCAGTAAGACATTCCAGGTCAGGTGTGACGCGAGTGGATTTGCAATTGGAGCGGTCTTGAGCCAAGACGACAGGCCAGTCACATATTTCAGTGAAACACTGAATGAAGAAAATATTAAGTACTCAACATATGACAAGGAATTCTATGCATTCATACAAGCGTTGAAGAAATGGAGACACTATTTGGTTCCCAAGTCGTTTGTTTTGTACAACGATAATCACGCTTTGCAATTCATGACTGAATAGGAGAAGTTGAACCAAAAACATGCTAAATGGGTTGAATACATGCAAAATTTTACTTTTGTGATTAAGCATATTTCTGGAACTGCTAACAAAGTTGTTGATGCTTTGAGCAGGAAATGTTTTCTTCTGCAGGAATTCAGAGTCAAGAATTTGGGTTTTGAAAACCTCAAAGAAATGTACAAGGATGACCCAGATTTTAAGGAGGCGTATGAGGCATATGAGAATCCAATTCTCAAAGACAGAAGCCAATGGACTGAATACATGATCCAAGATGGATTATTGTTCAGGGGAAATCAGTTATGTATTCCAAAATGTTCCATGAGGGAGAACCTGCTGAAGGAAAAACACAGTGGGGGATTGGCCGGAAATTTCGGTCATGATAAGACGTTCTCGAAGTTTAATCGATCATATTTTTGGTCATGGATGAGGACATATGTTAAGAAATTTGTGGACAGGTGCAAAATTTGTCAGCACACAAAAGGAAAAAGACAGAACACAGGGTTATACCAACCATTGCCCATACCTGAAAGGTCGTGGGATGTAGTGAGCATGGATTTTATATTTGGGCTGCCAAGAACACAGAGAGGATATGATTCAATCTTTTTGGTAGTCGACAAAGTTTCCAAGATGGCACATTTCATAGCATGCCAGAAAACCAGTGACACAACTCATATTGCGAACCTGTTTTTCAAGGAAGTCGTCAGACTTCACGGCTTGCCAAAGAGTATCGTTTCTGATCGAGATACTAAGTTCGTGGGACATTTCTGGAGGACCTTATGGAAGAAGCTAGGGACAAGTTTGTCTTTTAGCTCAACATATCATCCTCAAACGGATGGACAGACATAGGTCATAAATAGGAGCTTGGGAGATTTGTTGAGGAGCTTAGTGGCTGAACACCACAGTCAGTGGGATCACATTCTTCCATAGGAAGAATTTTCTTACAATGATTCACTCAATAGAAGCACAAGGCAGAGTCCATTCTAGATTGTATACATAATGCAACCAAAGGGAGTTTCTGAATTGAAAGATGCAGAACAAGATGAATTCATGAGTGCTAGTGCAGAAGACTTTGCAGAAGGTATGAAGGAGCTTCACAGCCAAATCAAGGAGCGATTGCAGAGTTCAAGTTGAGAATACAAACGGAGAGAAGATCAACATAGGCGAGAACTTAAATTTGAAGTTGGTGATCTGATTCTTGCACATCTGAGGAAGGAGAGGTTCCCAAGGGGAACATATAACAAACTGAAGATGAAAAAGATTGGACCATGCAAGGTCATGAAGAAATTTGGGGAAAACGCATATGAGATTGAATTACCCGATGGGATCAGAATCTCACCGTTATTCAATGTTGCGGTTTTGTACCCTTACCGAGCTGAAGAAGCATGAGTAGAAACTGAACAGAAAGAGGTTCAATGGACAAAACAAATTCCTATAGCTGAAAAGCCACAGATGGAAAGCATAATTGACAAGAGGATAAGAAGAAAGACCAGGAGAAAAGAGTATTTTGAATACTTGGTCAAATGGAAGGGACATCCAGTTGAAGATTCCAGTTGGGAAGATGAAGAAGAAATTCAGAAGCATGGATAGACCGTGCAAGAGCTCATGAACAAGAGTTCATGAAAATTTTCAAGCGAGTGAGTATGATGCAGGAGAATCGTAAGCAACCAGCCAAGTGAGCATGAAGGCAAAAGACAGCTGGAAATTGCAACACACATTTTACACGTTTTGAAATGTTTTTGAAAAATTAATAAGCGGATATTAATGTAATAGCTAGAAGCGTACTTGCATTGATATCTGGATGTTGTAAACAGATCGTGAGCGATTTTCTCTCATCTGTCAATGTAAGAAGAATTTAAGTCCGATTAATGAAAGTAGGTAACTTTGAATTAACAGATGAGACAGTTTAGAAGCGTAGGAAGGAAAACGACTATATACACCCTCTCCTTCGTATCATTGTGTTATTGTATCATTAGCACAGAACAAAAAAAAAGAGTTATAGCAGAGAGTTGTAGAGAAGAACCCATGTACAGGAGTATTTGAGTTAATATATGAAGCTTTGACTCAGATTTCATGGTGTTATGATGTTTACTGTTTACATATGCTGAATGGTATGCTTACAGTTGTTTTATTCTCTCTGTTACCAAGAGTGCACAGAGTCGAAAGATCAAATACCCTGGAGTATTTGAAATATTTCTGTAAGGAGTGCATGGAAAAGTCCTTTTAGAGATTCGAGTTTACAATTAAAATATCAAGAGGGTTAGCGCCTTTTAAGTGTTCAAAGGAAGATAGGAAGCGATATCATCATGCAAAAGTTAAGTCCCAGAGAAAGAACGTTGAGTCAATTTGGGCTAGAGATTCAGAGGAAGGAATCGAACGGTCAGAATTCTCTGTGGAGAACTCGCGAAGTTGCGGGGACCATAGGATCCAGTAAAGCTGCAGGGTGGTTAGGATTTGAACGAACCCACCACTCTAGTGTCAAGAATCAACAAAGACCGTCGATTGTGGTCAATTTGGGTCGTTGGGTCATTCTTTCAAACTTGGGGTTCGTGAGTTCGGAGGGAAGATCAAATCCTTTGGTTGCACGAACTCCCGAGTAGTGAGAAGTAGGAACAACTATTGGATCAGAAATCTCTTCGCTATATCACGTATTGAGGTTTCGAAGGTTGGGAGGAATCATTTTTGACTGTAGAATACATGAAGGATCGAGGACCGAGGTCTCGGGCGATAAGGTGGCGTGTCCATCAAGTGGGGACCGCGTGGTTGACAGGTGGACACTCGTCGCCTCGGAGGGAGTCAACACCCTGTTGACTTCTCATGCTTCGGGTTCTCATAAGAAAGGAGCATAAAGGCTCAACAAACCAACTTGCAAATTTATGAGCCACGAGAAGTGTTGAAGGAGTCAAATCTTCTCTGACTTTCACGTCTCAAAGTTTCGTAAAAGAAGGGCCCGAAGATTCAACCCTTCAACTCTCGAACTCGCGAGTTGCGAGTGAGGTTAGTGCTTAGCTCTAGCCAGTGGTTACGCGTGGAGGGAACTAACAAGGAGGATCCATATCCCATCGCATATCTGGTATCAACGTTTGGTGAAGAAATGTCGAGGGTCTTCGACCTGCGAACACGCGAGTTATGAAAGGTGTTTGCGTAAGGACCAGGTCATGGTCGTATGGAAGTGTAAGGCTCACACCTAGAGTTAAGTTGGACAGGGAGGGTTTTTCAGGAAGGACCTGTGGATACACTCTTGTGTGTGTGTGAGAATTTCCCGTAGGGAAATTGAAGAGTCAATCCGACTCAGAGGAGAATTAGAACGATCATGTGCAGATCTCAGCCCGAGGGTTGGGGGTCTGCATCAATGGACCTTCCTCCTTGATGGAAAGTCAGACATTATTTCGGGGCTCCAACACTCCGAGACTCCAGGTAACTCAAACTCTCAAGTATTTCAATCCCTCTGTAGTGTTTACCTACCGAATAGGTCATAGAGTACTAAATATATCATACCATGAATCTTACCCTATCCTTCCACTGTAATCGATCAGACGATCACGAGATATTTCGGTGGATCTTAGATCAACGACTAGCATTAATTTGCGAATTTGGCCTTCGACACTTCGAACATGTTTGCTGGTAGGAGAAGCGATATATCCCTAGAGCCTATAATCCCGGAGTGACGTGTATTGCTGATGTTATTGTTGACATGGCACTAGCTGAGTGGCTACCAAGTGTCACCTAGATTCATGACCTTTGTATACCTAAAGTTCCAACTAGACCTTGAAACTTGTCACCATATTATTGGGCCACGTGTCCTCTTTGTATTTTTCCACATGTCTCCCTCCTAGATCATGTATTTGCACTTCATGGATCTGTTACTTCATCGCTTCGGGTGTTTTTCACTTTTATATCAACCTTTGATCATTGCCGAAGTGTTGAATATGTTTTTCCACTATTTGACCTTTCCTTGTCTTGATCTGATGGACTCTGTTTACTCCGGGAATTCGTGCCTTTGGCCTCGCTTATCCTATCCTTACACTTTATTTTGATCAATGTTCGATAGTATTTCCTAGATATTCCTTTGATCCAATAATCGACGAGAGTTCATGACTTCAGGGATTTGGCCTTCAGGTATTCCTACATGATTTAGACTTATTTTCACTGAAGTGGTCAGCACAGGAGTTTGATCACCATTGGACCCACCTATCCTCATGCAATGGTCACCATTCATTGCCTAGATATGATGGCCCTCATTCAATTTGGGACTTTGGGGCCTTGACCTTCAGGTATTCTTGGTTTTTCATAACTTCTTACCTCCGAAGTGGTCAGTCCCAAAGTTGAACACCCTCTTTCCTTTGGTAAAATCCGTTGGTTCAACATTTCCATTCCAGATTGGTGATACACATTTAATTACAAATTAAATCTTGATCTAATGGATGAGAACTCATTCGAAGATCCTTCTTGATTGATGGTTGGCATTTATTTCGTGACTTCATGATTTCGTGGATTCTTATTTTTATCAGTAATCTCTGAAGTGACAAAGTGGCGAAGTGCCAAAACTTACTCTATCCTTCCACTTGGTTTCGATCAACGGTTGAGATTTCAACTGACTATAATAGAGTTTCCTCATAGTTTTCAATGCTCTTCTTTCTAATATGTTCATCACTATTTCTCCTGAGATTTTAATAACTGTTTGTGCAATATTTTATTCACTGATATTTAGTATTTAACCCTCCCGAGATCTTAATTCATTGTTCTTCATTACTCCTTATGTACATGGATTCTCTGCATGCTAATTTTCCTAAGCTTTAGGAACATAGGATCATTGTTGATCCTACCATTATCAACAATGATCATGAATTGCCTCTTCCCCAAGGTGATCTTACTTTTTCTCTGATTACTGTATATGTTTGACTCATGTTTCCATCAATGACAACACACAACCAATAATTCCAACAATCTCCCCCTTTGGCATTGAGCGCAACATATCTGTAAAACAAATACTTTTTCTCCCTCTCTCACTGATTTGACTTTTAGGTTGGAAGATTGAACTTTTACTCAAACCAAATACTGATACCAAATTTGTTTTACTATTCCCCCCCCTTTTGACATCAATGAAAAAGAGTTAAAATTTTACCCTTTTTCTCCCACTGTGAATGTGCCATATGTTATCTCAATCTCTTGGGATGTTGTGTTCAAATAGGTGGTCTTATTGATACCATTTTTTATAGTGATCAATTATTTTAAACCTAATCAAAGAATTCCTAATTTGATGACCAAGTTAAATACCCCCCCAGAGTTTTTACTGTTTCATAGGGTTTTACTATCTTCTCCTTTGTCCTAAAGGACAAGGGTGTGAATCTTACTAATCTTCTTGATCCATTTCTTTATTCTTGTTGATATTCTCATCTTTCACAAGAATACCATTGATCGATACCAATTAATTTAATTTCCATTCTCCAACAAATTTAATATCTTATTCATAGTCCTTCGACTCTGCAAAAGCCAACTTCAACTTCTGTCCCTTATAAATAAGATTGAATTGGTCCTTTCATCTATTCTTTGCTAAGTCCTCTTCATAAGTTTTACATTCTTTTGGAAATTTCTCATTGGGTTTAGATCATACCATACTTTAGTAGTATTTTTTAGTACTTACACCAAATCATGCTGTAAAATACTTCTTCCTCCCTTTTATTCATATTTTCTGTTGAGGGGAAATTTAGTAGTTCATGAAAATAACATTGGAAAACTTCCAATATTTTCATTTCTCAATTATTCTGGTTGATATGCTATTTGAATATTCATCATTATCATCACTATTCTATGTAAGTGAAACTTCTTTATTTTCTTCTTTGGGATTTTATGTTTGCATTTTTCTTTCGTTTGTTAATGTACTCTTGATCAGTGTGATATCATTAGGATCTTCTATTGTGTCATATTCTTCTTTAGGAACTCTCCTTTCCTGATCCATTTCATATTCAAATATCTAAATTTCACATTCCTTATTAGGAACTTCACCCATCATTTTCTTGTTATCAATTTCTTCATTTTCAAATGCCAGATCATCTTTATTGCTTTCTATTTCATATTTTCTTCTCCATACCTTTTCATGAGATATTTTGTTTGTTGGATCTTTGTTTTCTAAATTTGTCCTTTGAGATTTTTCATTTCTTATTTTCTTCCAACATTGATTAGATTTTCTTCCTCACTTGTATGAATTATTTCTCATGGATCGACTTCTTGATTTTTTGCAGTTTTGGGATTTGTGACCAAACCTATCAGATTTGTAACATATCATTGTATGAAAAAACTTTGTTGTGAGACTAACATAATTGAATATCCAACATCTTATTAAGTTATTGGACCTTCCTAAATTTTTCTCTATAGGAATCTTGCATTCCAATGCTTGTGACCAAAGCTATTACAAGAAAAGCAATAACCATTGAGGGTGTTTCCATACTTGAGTCTGTTGTGACATGAGAAGTCTGTATTTTGATATGTTTCTTGTTCTTGAATTTTATAGCTTTCTTCCTTGACAAAGTTCATGGTTTGTTTTAGGTTTGTCACTATACCTTTTTATTTTGAGGAGTATGATCCGTTATCATGTTTTTGAATAGTGCTCCATTTGCCACCTTCTTCTTTCTTATTGTATCCAAGACCGATTTTGTTATTAGTTGGTCTTTGACCATTCCAGATCCTATCTAGGATAGATGAGATGTTATGGAATTTGACGGCTGCCTTTGTATTTTCATTCTTCGTTTTGAGGTTGATAACTTCCATTTCTAGCATGTGACATGTTTCTTCCTTTTTGGTCAACTGAATCTTCAAGGATTATTTTTTTTCCTTAGCTTCTTCAAATTGAGTCTTTAGATTGATGACCATTTATTTTGTACCATACAAGACTTTTGTGCAGTTATTAGTTTTTTCATATTTCTTGAACTACTCTATATATTTCATTAGATCAATAACTTCATTCATCAATCTTTTGATTTCTTCTTTGTTTTCTAGTTGAATCCTTTTGATGTTGATGAGTTCCAATTCCAACGTGTGGCATGATTCTTCCTTTCTAGTTAATCGGATCTTCTGTGCTTCTTCAATTTGAGTTTTTAGATAGATGAACATTTATTTTGTCTCTTCTATTATTTATTTTCTTTTATTGTCTCATGTCTTCAATTATTCCATTTCTTCTGTTAGATTAGTAACTTCGGTCTTCAATCTTTTGATTTTTTCTTATTTGTCTTCTAGCTAAATATTTAGTTCATGCTCTTCATGGTTAGATTGATCTAACTATTTTAGTAGCAAGATATCTCTCTTTTGAAATTTATCCAACTCCTCTAGAGTGCACATAGTTCTGTATTCGATATTTTCAAGAGTATCCACAGGAATTTAAAAATGTATAACATTTCCGGGTTCCATACGAATATCTTCTATTGCAACTGTAATATCAATCTTAACATTTTGTAGTTTTTCTTTAGTGATTGTTGAGGTATGCATCAATTCCTTAATGGAGTTGTATTCTTTGATGACAATGGTTTGTATCAAATCTTTGATAGAATTTTCCTCTTATGTGTTTTGTTCTTTATTATGATTAAAATTCTCTTTATTTGTCTTTTTTTCTTCAATTTGATTTTATTTCTCCATTTCTGAGTTTTGTTCTTTAATCTGATTGGATTTTTCCATTTATGTGTTTTGTTCTTTAATCTGATTGGATT
>ML846118.1:0-17206 GCA_009831015.1 Picea engelmannii | reverse complement strand
GGCCCATAACCTGTTAGAATATAATGGATGTGCTCGTTTTACCATTGACAATATCGCTATTGTCACCCAACCATAGGCCGATGCCACCCTCCAAGCACCTTAACCTTGACAGAGAATCACTTCGGAAGCAAACCCTAGGCTATATAGCCAAACAAAGGGTAGTGCACCTTTCCCCAAGGATAGCGCACCAACAAGAGCTGATCAGATAGTCCAAACCCTAACCAAGAGATAGTCCAAGCCAAACGTGATCTACTAGCTGCAACAGCTGCAATGGCATCTCTCCTCCAAACCTGTGCACAAAACTGGGTACTGCAGTGTGCACAAGTGGTGCTCTGCAATTCTGAGACTGCCTGCCAGAATGAAGATTGGCCTCTTGTATTTATACCAATTCTGGCTAATTGCCTGGGCCGACTTCTCATTCTGGGTATCTGTCTGTTCAATATATATTATTTCTTTTGGTCGACTTCTTCTCTTGGAGGCTAATAACCTAATACAAATTATCCTCTTGGGCCGACATGTCTTCTAGGGTTATTAGCCAACTCATTAGGGTTTCTTCTTGCTTCCCGGAATATTCTATTCTCGTTAGGTTTACACGTGGAGGTAAATACCTCCCGTAGCTACCATAATATCAATAGAATGAGCCCCCCATGTGGTCCCCGTCACCAAATGGCCAATCCAATGGAGATGGTGAGCCCCACAAGAGACAAATTCGCCCCCTCTCTAAAGTTAAGTTGTATGAGAGGTAGGAAAGGGGGGATTTGATTTATTTGACCCCCTACTACATAGAAATGAGTTAGGAGACAAATTTTTCCCCTTTTCTCATGTTTTACAACTTTAGGCAAAATTTGACATTTTTATTTAGCCAATTATTTGTTGAGTTTTGACAGACTTAGACTCCTCATGGACATTGACCTAGCAAAAATTGGCCAATTGAGCTAAAACTTGGTCCAAGGGTGTAGGGGGTCATAATCCATTTGTTTTGAGTACTCACACCCCTATACAAAATCCCCAAGGACCAAATTTTTACATTTTACATAAAAAAATTAAAAATTTTCAATTTACGGGAAATTTTAATTATTAAAAAATCCTATCAAAACTTAACGGAATTCTGCGTGAGTCTAGGAGATGTCTAGCATGGTCATTTACAACACTTTTATACCTTAGTCACCTACTGGGCTCGATCATTAGAATGCCTTTCACCACTTTGGAAGATTATTGAGTGAAAAACTCAAGTAATTAAAATCGTTGAAAAAACAAAATTAATTACCCAAGGAAAAAAAACACTCAATGAAAGGACTTCCCTAATGACAAAGTCCTAGGAAACTAAATTACAAAACTTGACCCATGCTAACATGTTACATTACAAAAATTTCCCACGTAGGGGAGCAGACATTCCGTGGAGACGAAGAGAGAGAAAAAAAAACTTTGGGGGCAGAATTGACCTGCTGAGCCATAAGTCTTCAACCTTGTCATACCCTAAGGTACATATCTTCATGGTACATGACGTTGACACTTTGGTGGTCAACATCGCCAAAACAATAAAAATGATTGACTCTAGTGTTTTCAGTAGATGTAATTGTTATGACCATGTGCCAATCAAATAAGTTATTTTCACATTTACTCATGGTTGTATCGACGATTGCTGCTATCTATTGATTTTAATGGATATGTCTTTTTGTTTGTAGGTATTGACAAATGGCCAGGAAAGCAAATACACAGTCATAATTACCGCGTGCCAGCTCCATTTCAAGACCGGGTATTTAAAGACAAACTTTATCCCCAAGTTGTTTCTATTCTAGTCAGAATGCTAAGTATCTATAATGAAAAGAGGTACTTTAGCAGAATTCGACAAGTGTTCATATATTTCCAGTGTGAGATGCATGTGAAGGAGCTCCTACATAGAAGCAACAGTTCTTTACCATACTCCATAACTAGATTTTTGATTTTGAGACCAGTCTCTATAAGGAGTATTGTTGCTCTTATAAGAAAGGTAGCTTGTACAGGAAATAGTGCTATCTTGCATTACAACAAAAACTACTGTCAAATTTTTGGATAGGTCCCTACTCTTTTCTATTCTTGGCTGGTTCCACATAGACACAATATTTACTGATTTAGTATATCACATCAAAGTGCTCACAAAAAGGTGCTAGAACAAAATATGTTTGCTGAAAATGCAAATTTTACTATGATTTTTATGATTATGTCCACCTCTTACATCAGTTTCCCCTTTCCTTGCTTATTTCCTTTCAAATTGTTGTGCTTGAACAGGCTTGACATATGTCTGTAAATGTTCCCGAGCATAAATCCTGTATCAAAAGAGATATTGTTGCAGAAAGTTTAGATGCCCCCACCCATTGGTGGGCACCTCATTAAGAGAACACTGCCCTGAGGGCGGGTGCATTACAACAACAATGTGCCTTGAGGACCACTACATTATAATAATCTCCCCCCATATGAGTTTGCCTCACAGGGGCACACCCGTGGGGGCCATCACATTAGCCCCCGTGGGGCTTGTCTTTGGAAACCCAAGTGCCCCGAGAGCACTGCAGCAGCTCCCATTTAGAGTTCCGTGCCCACCAACAATAATTGGTAATTCTGCAATTATTCAAATTATAATTGAAAAATTATATACTTTCTTTTCTTATAAGTATAATACAAGTTACCCAAAAACATATCATATTTGACTTGTAAATGTTAGGATTTAGGGTATACTCATCAGGTTGCACTTCAAATAATCAAGAGAGAACCAGAATAATATACAACGGTACCATTGTACCCAAATATAAACTATATTGTTGGAATATGACCCCTACTTATCGCTATCTGTCACTGAATGTTACTTGTTAGATCAATTCAGTATGTGCATGACCTGCTATTCCAAATTACTACATATGATGGTTGCAACTTGCAAGTAGAAATGTTTTAAATAGACTATGATTTATTGTATGCTCATCCATGTGAGCAAATCAATTAGGCACATGCATTCTAATAGGTTGATCCTTCATCTTGTCATGATCTACTTTGGATAGATTTTGTGGGGCTAATTGTGGGCTAGTAGTTGTGTAAGGTAGGCTTATCATTAATGTCCATAAGGGCCATCATCTGCTATATATATGTATATTGCATCAAGCGAAATACATGAAGTGTTAGTGGAGAAGCTCTCTCTCTCACTTTTTTCTAACATGGTATCATAGTTGGAACGGGCCTGTGTCTCTCATGAGATTGGCCTGTAACATGGAATCTGTGAAGTCTAATCCTGTGTAAAAGTAGAGGATTAGATCAGTGTAGTGTATGTTATCACACAATTTGTACTTGCCCAAATCCCAAGGCAAGTGGATGCAAAATTGGCGTAACTGGGGATGACCTATCACTGTCACCTTAATAGGAAATCCCTTTCTGTTTAGGAGTATGTTGCGGTACCCTAGGGGAGACGTCCTAGTGACCCGAGGGTTTGAGAAGGCTAAGGCAAATGATAGAAGAAAGTCTCTCCCGTCTCACAGGTCACTCAAGTTAAAAGGGTTCTTTAAGTCTTATTGAAGATGATGCAAAAGAATATTATTGTGTACCTGCCCAGAACAAGACAACAAAGCAAAAAGGGGCACTTTCCAAGTACCAAAATGATATTAGTGCTTCATAAGATAATGAACTCTTAAGAAATGTACTAGCTGATGTAAAGTTGCAGCAATGTAACAATTTATAACAGCAATGAGTATTTTGTAACAGCCACAAGATTTATGCTCTACAATGCTTGAATAAAGACTTGTAATAATAGCTTTAACTAGGCAATTTGATAATAAATAGTCACAAGCAGTTTTAGCAATATCTAGTTAGCATAACGTATCACTTTTAGGGTTAATTTGCTGTTGTTAGATGGATGTAGCAATCTTTTGCAACAACAAGAAGTAGGTTAATGATTTAGGCTAATCTAAGGTTAGTAGGAGTTAGTAGGTGTCCAAGAGAAGATGTTCTGAAAATTTGTTTGATCAATCAACACTTGTAATGGGTAGACTAGTGCCTTCTAGGGTAATGGAGTCAATGATGGCAGCAACAACTCTTAGAGGAAAATAGCAATGATAATGTTTAGTCAAAGGGGATGGAGAGGATGAGAGAGGTGTTGGTAGCCCAAGGCCTAAAAAATCCAACTCCTAGAGATAATAGCTAGAAAGTAATAAAAATTAGGCCCTAGCGATTTCTCTTTTCCTTTGACAAAATTGAACAAAATATGCAATAGGCAATGAGGCAGGGTTACTAGAGTGCTACAATGGTAGGGCTCTAGTATCTACTTCTAGATAGGTGCCTTTCAAGAAATTTTAGCAAGTGGAAGACTATAGAGAAAAATGTAGTAACATATGTCTTTCTCCTAGGGTTTCAAGCAAGCAATTTCATAATCTTTGACATGAACAAGTAAATTCACCATAAACGTTCATTCACAATAAAGAAATGCAGATTTTATACTTACTTCACCAAGAATAATCAAGCATAAACCATAGTTGAAGATCCTCCACATGAAGATTTGCCAAAATACACCAAGATTTGCCTCCTCCAAGAAGTGCGTGTTGCCGCCTTATACACACCTGGGAGACGTGGAAGAAATCTTCAATCCACTCGGTGTGTCCTTGGGGGCAAGTGAGAGTTAAGGTGCTGTCACCTAATCCTCAACTCCTCCATCTAGTCCAACTCCTAGCAAAGCCAAGGGGGGTAGTCCCTAACAAAAATATTAAGGCTTGAACTAAGCTAAGTACAAGAAATTAAATCTAGGAGTTTATTATTCATTCAACAATCAACCATAAATTGAAATACACATAAACCAATTATTCATCCACGATACAACATCAAACATATACTTGCATAAAGGATACTCAGGTACGTTTGTTAGATGCAAGTAGTATTAAAGTTGCTTCAAATAGATATCAAATGTAAAATGAAGCCTGTGGCTTTGCTGAATGTGAAAATTGAGACCAGTGCCTTAAAGTGAATCATGGGAAATGTAGTTCGTGTGTTTTATTAGGATAAATTGATGTTGAGTTAATGAAGGGTTTGGGCCTCCTTATGTATCGTTTACCAATCTAAAACTTGTCGACCGAGTGTGCCACAGATCCAACAAGGTGAGTTGCCAGGTGATTTGACACACGACACCCAGGGTAGTGGTCTTAGACAAACGATACCACTTAGAGATTGTCCTAATTAATCTATCAACCACCGGCCATCCCAGCGTGTATGAAACTTACTTCCAGCAAATCGAGACTAGCTCGCAACTGGAAGGGTCAGGAATCGCACTGAAAGTTGAGGGGAATTTGTTTATTTTAAAAAAGAAGTAAATAACTGAAATTGAAATGTGAGACTAATTACTAATCCACACTGACCAGGCCTCTTTCGAGGAGCTGAGGGGATGGTTTATTTGCCAACTTGAAATTGCAAGAAATAAAGCTAATCTAGCAATTAGTGTTCTACTTTGCAAAAGGAAATCTAATCTAAGTGTTGATTGCAGTGCTTTGTGATGAATTGAAAGATTACTTTAGCTTATCTTTAGTTATGAAAATTGAATCTAAGCTAAAATGCAAAATTTGAGACAATCACCAAAAAACATCGTTCCCCCAGGGGGGATGAAGAGTGAGAGCTTGTAGCCCCACTGATTTTATTAAAGAACTTGCACAAATCTTTATGGGAGTGACTTGTGACCATTCATTAGGGGGGTCACAAGTCTTTACAATGTTTTACAAAATACTTATTGAAGAAAGGGGTGCCTCCGGGGTCCCGGATGCTCCAAATCCGCCCAAAATGGACAGAACTTCCTCTTATCTGTTCGTCAACCTACACAAAACAGAAAACAAACAATGACAAAAGATGCCCAAAAACACTTTGGAAGCGTCTTGGGTTATTAATAGGAAATCCCCAAAATTGACTAAGTAAACTAGCATAAAAAGAGCAAAAATGAACTAAAAAGAGAAAGCTAAAGAGCTTGTCTCCTTAGGGTCTTTTTCTGCTGTTTTAAAACAACAATATAAAGGCACTCTAATTGCCAAATATGAAAGTGAAATATTTAATAAAAGAACTACCCTTTAACCTATAAATGTTTTGAAAGAAAGCATGCTAAAAGGAGACTTTTCCTGTGCTAAATCTAAGTATTTAGATGAAACTTGAAAGTACAAACTTGGATCTAGTTTATCTCATGCATGTAGTCTTAGATATCCAGAATTTTAAATAAGGATAGATCTAAGATACTTTCATTTCCAACAAAGTAACTAAAAAAAATTTAGATTTTCTTTGAGAAAGAGTGAAGGAAAAAATTGTAGCCTTGGAACCCTTGGGCAATGGAGTCTTCTTGGCATGAAAGAGGGGCTATTGTCCTTTTTTGAATCTTGAAGATGAATATGATGCAAGCAAGCTCCACTTCCCTTCAAGTATGAGACCCTACAAGCTTTAACACACTTACAAACACAACGTCAAATAGTAGTATCCTTTACATATGAAATCTAAAAAGCATGTTAATCAAGCAAGAAAGCATGAATTCTTTGATTACATATGAGAATCAACAAGATTTAAAATGCAAGCAAGCTTAGTAAATCTTGTTAAAAGAAAGATAATTGAGCTAAGAAACAAACAAGTTTAATAGATCAAAGCTACAATTTCAACAATTGAAATAAATGTATCAAAACGATTTCACCTCATAGATTGGTACATGACAATGAGCATCCACACCAAGTTGCCTCCAAAGCCTTTCTTATTCCAATACAGAAAATGATAGTACAAATTACAATATGAAAACAATCCTTATCCCAACTCTAACTAAATATTGCAATGGGAGGATGCTCCTTTATATAGCCAAGGGTGAGAAGATGGGAGATGAGGAGGGCGCACGACTTGGTGAAGAGGGGCGCACCACTTGGAGGAGAAAACGTGCCAAATGGTAGCTATAGGGCTGCCACCTCTCCTACTACCTCAATGCATGCCAAATGGAAGGAGGAAGAGGGTTGAGGGGCGCCACCTCTCAAGAGGTGAGCTGCCCACTCTAAGAATGCGCCACCTCTCAAGAGGGACGCACCTCCCTTTGGCACATGCTTAAATTAAAGGCATAGATGCCCCACTTTATTGCTTTGACCAATGAGAGTATTCTTCTTGATGCTACATAGCTTTTTGGAGTTCCAATTGTCTCCAACATGTCCCCACATCTTTCCTTGATTTTTTCCCTTGCTGAATTTTTTTGAGAAAAAATGATTTTTAAGTGATTAAAATCACTATTTTTGCTCAACCAAGTGGGTACTTAGGTGATATGGGTGCTCTAAGTCCAAAAATGAACACCCCCATGGCATATTAAGTCCCCTAGTACCACTTTTTTAATACATCTTTATTTTTTTAATTAAAAATTATCGAATTCTGACAAATTTTTAATTAATTGAAAAAAATAAAACATCCTAAGGGGGATTTAGCATATTTCCATAAGACTCTAGGAGAATGTTTAGCATGGTAATATACTTTAGACACTAGGCTTAGATCCATGCTCAAGCCTAACCATGGGCATATACTCCGGCTCTGGAGGGATTGAGTGAAAAAACTCATAAATTATAAATTGCCTGAAAACAACAAAATATAATTAGTAAGTAAAAAAAACACTCCAGAGTATAACTCACGCTTAGGACTTAAGGTGGCTAAGACCTTTTACAAGTTCATCATGCAACATCTCTTATTACAATTTTTATGGAAATGTGAAAAAGGTTGGTCTTAAAGACCGGCTGAACTTCTGAACTCTGAACTTTGAACAATAATGTTCAAACTTTGGCGGCTCGCTGGAAATCCATCCTAGTGCAACTTGGTGGATAACAGTGCGCACCACTAAATTTCATCCAATAACCCTTAGAGAGGGCTGAATTTCAGACCACCACTTGTGTGATGAGTCAATGATGAAAAAATGAGAGTTTTATCTCTCTATTTATACAATAATTATGACCTTCAATTAATTTTAGGTCATCAAAAGGCCGACATGGCCAAATTACATGAAAAATCTAGTTTTTACACAAATTCAAATAATTAAACCCTAAAATCATTTTTAGAGGTGACGTCATGCCCTTCTAGGGTGACGTTGAGCGTCTTGGGTGGAACGTTGGGCCTCATCTGCCCCTGGATGATGCCGCACGTGCCAATTAGCACACAACTGCCTCCATAATGCCAATCCTGATGCTGGGTGACATCTAGGGTCACAAAGGTGACGTCATGGGCCTCCCAAGGCCAACGTCCAGGTGGAAGAGCAAGATCCCCCTGGGTCTAGGTCATCCAAAGTGTCTTCGGTGAAAAGTCCTTCTTTCTTCTTGGTGCAAGTCTCTGACATCTCTCTGCCCTTGGATGGGGTCACAACATCCATCTGTGGGCTTTCAACCCCATGGAGGTCCGAGCTAATCATCTTCCCATATGTACCTGTCCACTGGGCAAAGTCCTGCAACAACAAGAAGTACGCCCTCCACGGGCTCATAAGTCAGGGATCATAGGAATGTCAATCACATCCAATAATCAAATTACCCAAACATGTGCATCAAACCCCCCTTTACCTAGATAAATGCTCAAAGGCGTTATTGCAGTTTAACAAGTCAGGTTTAGAGAGGGTCTCAGGATGTCCTATTGGGCTAATCTTCCTCAAGTTTGGGGTGTTTCCCAGGTGAGAGCCAATCTAGGTCATGTAAGTGTGTGAAATGGTGTAGGGGAAATGTTTGGGCAGAGGGTGAAGTGATAACAGGGAAATGTAGGTCTTGCCTGTGGGTGCCTTTGTAGAGGGCAAGCTGCACCTTGTCATGAATGCCATTGTTTCCTAGCCTATTCAATGCCTTTTATTGTTAGTCTTATTGCCTTCTGGTCTTTTTCTTTTCAAGGGAAAAGTTGGGGGACACTGTCTTGGCGTGGTGACCAAAGGTGACAATGTTACCCACAAGCATTTCACGGAAATGAGAAGGCTGGCTTGTGATGAGACCCAACCACTACCCTGGTTTAGTGACCAGATAGATGGTAGTGTCATACCGCTACATGCCCATGGACCTAATAGGCTAGCTCATGATGAGACCTCCCATCCACCAACTAGACCTTGAGTTTTGTTTTATCTTACGGGTCCCCTTTTCTTACTGAGAAGCCTTTTATTGCTTTCTCAGGAATCCCTGGGCGAAGCATCTCAAAGGTTTTATTTTGGCTTTTAACTCTTTCCAACTACTTTTACCCTCTGGGCCTTTAGCCCCTTATTCCCACAAGGCAAGGTACAACCCTTCCTAGTGTGGCAAACCCAATGCTCGGACCAAGGTAGGGGAAGATGAGAGGAATAATGATGAAAAAGTGGTAAGTATGGAAGGAATGGACGATGACCTTTCATAGACCCACCCAATGGCAACTCATCCTAAAGGAGAACCAACTTACTAGGGAATTCTGTCACCCCCCCTAGGTATGAACAAATTAAAGAGCATAATTTCCAAGAAAATGTTATGAAATGAAGGAGAGTTTAGTGCAACATATTCAAATGCTTTGAAAATCAGAGTGACACATACCATGATACCTGGACTCATTACCTCATGGAGTAAGACCCACTGCTACTTCAGGACTAGGCTGGTGGGATGGATGCTGCTGCTGCTGATAGAGGTGCTGCACTGAAGAAAAGATGGAGCCTCCAGGGCCAAGCTTAAGTTGTCTGGCTCTCGACACTCCATGTCTAGGACCTGTGGGCCTTGAGACATAATCTCCTTAGTTATCCCTAGGATAGGGGATAACAGTGTAGAGAGAGTTCCTTTGTTTTATCTGCATTTATGTGTTTTTTATTTGCAGAATAAACTGTGAGGAGGAAAGAAAACAATGGGTTGCGGCATGTGAAGCAATTTTTGTTGCTTCATTTGGTTTGATTTTAGGACCTGCATGTTTGCCATTGATTAGTTGGCTAGATTTATGTGCAAATGATGGGGAGTGTTAGCTATACAACAAAGAACTTGGTAGCATATGAACTTGCAAAAGAAGCTTTGAACTTAGCAGTGTGAAAACTTGCTAAAGAAACTTTGAACTTGGCAGTGTGCAAACTTGCAAAAGAAGCTTCTCATTGGTGCTATTTTGCATGAAATCATGGCTCAGAAGAAGCATGATTTGAATTTCTCTTGGAGAAGTGAACAAGAATATAAAGGGTTCTTGTTGTTGGATATGTAATGCTTGGAGGCACAATTTTGAGAGCATTTGTTCATGCTGTTAGAACCATGCTCTTTGAATGCATAGTGTGAAGGAGATCTTGCTTGTTAAGCAATCACCAAGGCCAAGCAAGGTGTGGAACTTGGAGAGTGAGTGAGCCAAGGGGCTCGGGGGCTGTCATTCCATTAAAGCACTTGAAATGAGAGCAAGCTTACATTGCAAGTTGGAATGAAAGCAATCTTACACTGCAAGAGAAGGTTATGGTCAAACTATATTGTTAGTATTTCCATCCATTTTGGAGCTATAATGGTTCCTTCTCGTCTTCTTCGAGGACAGTTTATGATGTGATTGGGTCTTGAGACCTCCTTTTTATTACCAATTCCTATGTGATCCCGGAGTGACAACCTCCTACTATCTCAGGTTACCATTGGACTTTGGCTTCCAGACATGAGACTCACCATTCTGGTAGCATCAGGGGATTTGGAGGGGTTGCATGCCTTATCCGTGATCTAGAATGAATTAAAGTTACACGATATCACATATATAGAAACAACAATACGTAAGGCTAAAGCTACAGAGAAAAAGTTCGAGAGGTCATCGTTACAGAAATTCAATAAGATGTATTTGCGTCAAAAAGACACTGATTGCAGGTTTTGTGGAGACAAGTGGTCGCCAGGTCACAAATGCAACAATCAGAAGCCTAACGAACATGAAGATGAAAGGCCATTAGAAACTTCCATAAGAAACTCCGATGACGATGAAGAAAGAAGAAAGAAAAATAAATGTCGTAAATGTGGTAAATTTTTTTGTTTTTAGGCCATAGATGTGCGTCTAAACAACTATATCATTGCAAAATCATTAACGGAAAAGAGGTAGAGGTTCCTACTGAAGAAGGCATGTTAAATTCGGATGAAGAAGAATCACCAAACATGTCATTAGCATCAATCACATGCATTAGACATGGTTGCAAGGAAAATGACAAGGTTACAATCCAAGACAAAGAAACACAACCATTTACAACTTGTTATATTCCACCTCATTTGACGAATAGCGGTACCATCTGCAATATTCAAGACAAAAAACCCATAATTTCGGTTGAAGCAATCATAGAAAGAATGAAACCAAATACCTTGAAGCTCAAAGAACGCCTAAAAGGAAAAGATAGAACAATATTAGTAGATTCAGGAAGCACCCACAATTTTGTGGATATTAACCTCGCGAGAGAATTAAATATTTTCGTGTACCCTGTCAAAGATCTCACGGTTACAACTGCCAATGGCCAACCCATCCGAGGAGTAGGACGATGCCATAAGGTCTCAATAAATATCCAAAATTTGGAGTTACAAACCGGGTACTACTCTCTACCTCTTTGTGAAATAGACATGGTCTTAGGAGCATAATGGCTAGTGCAACTAGGAACATACGCCACAAATCTCCAAGAACAATTCACGGGATTCAAATGGCAGGGGAAGAGCCACAAGCTATATGGTTCAGGAAGCCAAGAGATTTCACAAAAAGAAACTACAAATCCCATACTTCAGCCACAAACAAGTAATTACCAACAAATCCAGAATCCATGTGCAATTTCGCAGGGAGAGACAAATTCCTTGTTTTGAGGAAAAAGCAATTTTGAAGAGGAAGGCAATGTTTTTTTTTAAAATAAAAAAGTTGTATTTCCTGATTAATTCGTTGTCACTGTACAAAACTAAAATGTGTCATAGGCTTGCCACCTGTTCCACCAAACTAATGGAAACCGAAACAAATGGCTACTGTTTGTACTTTTGGCCAAAAATAACAACTGCCACTTGCTCCGCCATTTAGTTGGAAACCAGAGCAAGTGGCTGCTGATAGTGTTGACAGGTCTGTCTGGACATACAACCAAAAATGGATAATTCAAGCTAAACAAAAAACCTGAGCAGGAAGACAAGAAAAAAACTCCATTTCCGTGTAAGCAAGGCGTACAGGATTGAGAAACTTTAAACATTAGGAGGGCAATTATAGCAGTGGAACCTGCCATCCGGAGAGCCACCATGAGGAGTGTCGTCACTGGGTGTGAGTGCAAAGGGCTGTGCGCAGGTTGGGCACCTCTTTTTGGCTGGCGCGTTCGAGAAGGCGTCGAAAAACATGTCGAGTCTGCTACTGATGAGGGTATGCTGGTAGAGTTGCTCCATCATATATCCCCTCATCTCAAAGATGAGGTCCAATTGCTCCGGACTGAAGAGACCCGGTGGACTTTGGTTGCAATCCGCGTCTGGGTTGAGCAGTGGGGGCTCAACTGGGCTGTCCGTCGTGGGGATTTCCTCCTGAATGATGCAAGTGGCGCCTTCCAAGGTAGTCATTGTATTCGTTGTTGCAATGCTGGTGCTGGGGCTATCCTGGGCATCTTGAACCATGTAAAGGAGGGACTCTAGTGGAACCTGAATTTGTTCCTCCGGGAATTCCTCCTCCACGAAGGCCATTGGAGGCGTAGCCAGATTCTTGGTTTGTTGCGTTCGAGCTATCGATAAATCCCTCTCCAAATCGCGCAGGCATTTATGTCTTGCAGCGTAACAGTACCAGGAGGGTCCCCGCTTGGGTTTCCCTCTCTCGCGCGACATGATAGAGCTTTGTGACCAGAGAGATATGAGATTGAGGTCGGAGAAAGATGAGACGACCAGAACCAGTTCACCGAGCAGAGCGAAGAGATAGAACTGAGATGCAAAATGGTGAATGCCATGGCCGAGCTAGAGAATTAACCAAGGGGCTGATAAGACCGCGCCTTCCCTTGTACCTGTCATCACCCCTCTGCAATTAATCAGTGAGGGCGCCATTAATCCTGCGTGGGGGAGCTGTCCTCCCTCCCTCTGTGTGCGTTTATGGCCGTCCTCCATCCAAGAATGGGCTTTGGGGTGGCGACCGACCATATTTATGGCCGGTGTTGCATGGGGGCTGCGTGACCTCCCCTAGGCTATGTGTCATCCCATCCGAGGGAGAGGAAGGCAATGTTACAAACATAAGCCTAAATTTAATAATAAATAATAATATAATAAATAAAAGTAAATTTAAGATAAACATTAATAAAGTGAACTTTAATATATTATAATAATTAGAGTCATGACTCCTCGATAAAGGCACCTTGGATAATATATATCGGGCCCCCTTCAATGTAATGACCACCATCATTCAATTATCAATTATTATAACTCTTATATTCTATGCCATCGAGCAACATAAACATCACAGCAAGTAATATAACTATTACAATGCTTTGTCTTGTTTTGGTGGATGATTTATGAATTAAGGTTTCCTCATGCATAGCGACTTGGTATAGTAAGTGTTCTTTCCAAGTATTTATGTTGATTCAAGGTATTTTACTTGATGCTCTATCAAATGGTTGATAAGTTGCATGTTATCTTGTTTCCTTGGACAATTTTGTTTTAAACCCTAAGAAGGACTGTAATTGTGCACCCCTTTCCTTGTTGTCATTCATATTAAGCTTGTTAAAGCATTTAACGTCAAGTTTAAGGATTATGATTATACATTCCCTTAAGTTTGTCTTTATTGGTTAAATTCTAGGGTTTATGATTGTATAAATTCTAGCGTTCGACCTAGTTTCCACAAAATCTCTTGCTAGACGCCTTAGAAGACATAGGACGACACCTAGGGATTAAGATAAGATAAGATAAGATAATTTTATTAACGTCCAATGGATGACCACAAAGGTAGGTCAATGGAATTGAAGAATACAACAAGTGTGGGTACAATGTGGGAGTGCAAAAGCATCTCCTAGATAATGCTGAGAATATCATAAAGAAAGAAACCCTAGGTCTAGTTACAACCAAGGAAAATGTGTATATAGAAGTATCATATTTAATGTGATATAAAGTGGGAGTGTCCATGGTGGGAGTTGGACAACTCAATACTAGTCAAGAGAGGAAAACATGAAGGTGAAGCCATTGAGGTCAATGTCTCTTGGATATGCTGACCGATGGTGAGGGGGGTGACGAGGGTCGTGCTGGCTCACTGTTGGAGTCCTCGAGTACCATAGGGGGATCCAGCTGTATGATCCTGGGGGGATGTAGGAGCAAAGAAGCTCAGTTCTCCTACCATCTGAGGTTGAAGGAAAGAAGCTTCGAATAGATCTCTGATTGCTCTACTGGGTTGAGGGGCAGTCCGATGGGCAAGAGGTTCCCTGTTCTGAACCCGTCTGAAGCTGAACCCTACGTCGTGATGAGGCTACGCGGACAAGTGTATGGTTCTCCACATTCAAACTAGTCTCAAACATGTCAGTTGATCTCCAGGTGGGAGAATGGGCTCAAGGTCTCACCACTCTATAGTCTGAAGTACTCTGGAACTCGAACTGTCGTTTGTTGCTCCGATCTGGTGGAAGGGCCTGGAAGTATGAGGTGATCATCCTGGTCTGTCCCGGGTGGGGGGTGATGTGCAAGAGTCAGGATCTATGACTGAGAATATCCTTGATGAAAAGAGCTAGGCACCTCTGATCCTAATTTCGAAAGAAAGTAGAGAGGGAGTCCTCTGAGTCTCTGTAGAGGCAGTAGTAATGTCCTCGGATATCATAGTAAACAGGGCATCGAAAAATGAGGTGTCTCTTCGTATCTGGCTCTTGTAGGTGACACATCTGGCAGATCCTATCAGTGCGTGTGATGTGGTGATCAGTCTCTACTCGGAGTCGATGAGAACCAACCCGGAGCTGTCCTAAAGGGATCCTGAGTGAATGCATCCAATGTCTATATATGTAAGGGGGGAAAACAATGATACCATCCTGCAACTCCATGAAGTGCTCTAACTAGAATGACATCTTTGGGCCCAGGCTCATTGGGGAGGAGGTCCAGGTGACCTGAATATATAATTTGTATATGTCCTCTCCGATATCTCTGTTCAGTATCTGTCTAGTCGGCAAGAGATGGGTTGACGCATCAAAGGAGTGCATGAAAGGGGGGAGGCGCTCTGGGGAGATGGTCATTGACTGGAGAAGTCAGGATGCCTCTGAAAACCATGCTCTTGTGCAGCCTATGGAGTGATCTAAGGAAAATGCCTTTGAAGAGAAAAATGGAAGGCAGGGTTACCGTTCCCTACTGGAATCAGAGTTCTTGAAATATCTGACTCTGTGGATGAAGGAGATCAAGCGAAAGATAACCGCGAGGAGGAATGGCTGGACACCAAACTCTGCTTGTATAATGGACTGTGGGACTATATGTTTGCATTTGATGATGCGTCGGAGAAGCAAGGTATGGACTCTCTCTAATCGAGCCCAATCTGTCTGTATCAAACTCGGTCCCCAAATCTCTGAGCCGTAGAGTACTATGGGTATGATAATCACCTCCATGAGGTAGAGATTGTTCAACCTTAGGGTATTTTTTCCTAGAAGGTTAGGCCTAGGATTGTGATGGTACAAACCCTATGGTTTTAATCTTCAATCCTTCTCTTTCTTTTATTCTCCTTGAAGTTGTTGCACTCCATATGCCCAAGGAATTAAGACGACACTAGTCTTTCTCTTGTTGCAAGGGATCTAAACCCTAGTTTTAGATTTCTCTCTCCCCAACGATTTGTGTTAACTTTAGGATTTGCATTACATTCTTGTATTGCTATCATTCCTAGCCTAATGTCTTGCATTTTATCCTAGATTTACCATCCAACATCATTATTGTTGTAATAATTGCATTTTCAATGTGTTATCCCCATTTTGTGGGATAACTAAGGAGATGATGTCTCGAGGCCCTCACGTTGCAGACATGAGTATTGAGAGATAGCTTGACCAACAGTGTCCACTCGCATAAATGGAGACCCACCTCACCACCACTACTCTAGGTTGATCATGACAGCATCCACCACATTAGTTGGCCTCCAGAAGACATTGGGTTTTGCTCCATGAGGTACAAGTCATGTATTATGGTGAGTGTCATTTCAATATTTGAGGCATTTGAGTTTGTTACATCTATCATTGCTTTTGATTATGTGACATTTGCTTGGACATTTTGCTCTATTCCTTGTTTCACCTTGGTGGTTGACATTGCGTCCTAGTAAGTGGGTCACCCTTAGGGATAGGTATGCTACTGGGAGGTCCTTTGGACAAGTCATTGTGCCGTTCCCGACCATACTTGCCACTTTCCATACTTCATCCCCTCATCTCTTCACCTTTTGGGTTTTTCGGGTGTATTGACCTAAGAAGGGGTTGTCCCTCACTTCATGGGAATAAGGGGCTTGTTAGGGACCTAACCCCTCACGTAGGTAGAAAAATGTATTTCGATGTAATAAAGGTCAATATTAATAAGGCCTTGCAATAAGGTAGAATAAGTCGAATGTAAGAAGACCTAATAGAAGCTTCCGCTTCTAGAAGGATCTTCCTCTAGATGGTTCTCTTGATAGACATATTTAGTATAAATAGGATTCGAGGGTATGAGAACCCTAGCTTGGATATTATTGTAATAGAGCTCTGCTCGACTGGAGGTTGCCCACTCGAAGAGGCAAGTGAACATTGCTCTCAGTAATCGAAGTGCTCTTTCCAGTGTTATTCTGTTATCATTTTAGTATTATTGTGGTGTTATTCTGGTTAAATTGTTTTTCATCTGCCATTTCTAGCATTTTATTTCTGTTCTGCATGCTTTTTATATTTGGAATATTACAAGTGGTATCAGAGCACTTTCCTCGGCAGAAAATTGTGGGTTAAATTTTTTCAGGGTAGAGACGTATTCCAATGTCTTTAAGCTATAGAGATCTGTCATTACGCGCATAAACCCGCAGTTGAGGGATTCATACACACAGGAAATGCAAGTCGTTCTTAAGCGCACATCTGTTGGCCACCCTTGTAACCCCTTTTGGTACCCCTTCGAGTGGTAGCGCATTAGACAACATCTGTATACGGATCGGCCTAGATTTCTTGAAGCCCTCTTTAGATAAACTGATCGGCTGCCTGGTTGCTATAGTGCCACCTGTTGCCGCCTTATACACACCTTTGGGAG
The DNA here is from genome assembly GCA_009831015.1 of Picea engelmannii. Classification (NCBI taxonomy): domain Eukaryota; kingdom Viridiplantae; phylum Streptophyta; class Pinopsida; order Pinales; family Pinaceae; genus Picea; species Picea engelmannii. Next base: position 107 of record ML846118.1, on the reverse strand, counting down.
ACGTGGAAGAAATCTTCAATCCACTCGGTGTGTCCTTGGGGGCAAGTGAGAGTTAAGGTGCTGTCACCTAATCCTCAACTCCTCCGTCTAGGCCAACTCCTAGCGAA
>WSFP011347091.1:0-35998 GCA_009831015.1 Picea engelmannii | reverse complement strand
TATCTAGATTTTTGGGAAAAGATTAAAATAAAACTAAAATATAAATGACTTGCATTAAACAACAATAAATAAAATGAAAAGTCTTTCTTCTCATGCTAGCTAATAAATGAAATTTGACAATTTTCCCCAAAATGTACATAACACTCTACCATGCTCATTTAATTCATCATACCCACCATCTATCAAAGTCAAGAAGGTATTTAAGGCTTCTAGATATTTTGTATGCAATATAATTTACATATTCATAAACATTCAATTAAATAGTTAATAATTTACTTTAATAATTAATACCTTAATTAATTGTACTAGTGTACATGGGTAGGGTATGTGTGTGTAGCTAGCGGACACATATCTCATGTATGTACTAACGATAAACAATCATTGCCTCTAGTGCATAGTTCCTATATGATCACCAAGACATGTAGGACAACAGATCAAGTAATGCATCATTTAATAATCTTAACGAACAAAATTACACCAATTCATCAATAAATTATTATCACATTTAAAATGTCAATAGGAAATCAAAGAATGTTTTAAACATGGTAGGAACCAAGTGGGTAAACAATAGAGGCATCTCTAATCCCCAAATCAATATTCTCAACTAACATCGAAGCATCCTTCCTTCCTAACCTACTTCCATATTCCATCCTATCCTTTCCTTTGTTGGACTAGGCTGGAGCGTCAACTATATTGACCTAACTTCAGATAGAACCCGTAAGCAGAAGTGCCATACATCTAGACCAAGCTTCCCCAACAGGCAACTAGCAGTCGCCATCACACGTCTAGGGGAGCATGAATTCACATAGCCTTCCCACGACTCTAGGTTTCGGAGGACAAATGGTGGGATATACCTCCACCCCTCCTTATAGAACTATGGTCAATGCCCTACATCAAGCCATATTGTGCAACTACTGTTCTTAGAGTCACATCATAAAACAACCACTCTGGGCAAGATGTGTGTCCTGTCAAAACCTCACTTATCATGGATCATAGCAATATTTCTAAACATAAATTAATTAATAAGTACAACTTGTATCATATGATATCTTCTTGGTGTCTATGACATCTAAGTTACCTCAGGACTATAGTCATTTAGCTATCGCATAGCTCATCAACCTGTAGAAGTTAGTTCATAAATAACTCACATCCATGCATATACATCATAATTTCATATAAGGATCCATATATGTATTTACGTTCAATTAAGAGATGTATTTTTATTTGTATCATGCATTGCATATTTTATGCATCCACAACACAATCAGGACTAGTATCTATGTACCAAATTCCACCTTTTAATTTGCATGTTAAAACAAATAAAAAATATATCATCATCATGAGAATATACTGTAAAAATAATATCATGCAAAACATAAATAGGTTCATATGTACATATCTCAAATATATATCTCAATCTAACTAAGACTAAACAAATGCTAAGCATTGAATTACTAAGATGAGTAAACAACATTGTTTTATCAACCTAAGGCCAAGATATGGGGTGTTACATATCTATTTCAACCTTTTGCTTCTTCATATTCTTTCAAGGGTTTTTATATGCATAGGCTATGATTGTTGTTCAACAGCAGATGGAGTGTCTCCAACCATAGGCTATGATTGTTGTTCAGTAGTGGATAGAGACTCAAGATTCCTGTCCATTTTATTATCATTTTCTTCTTCTATAGGTTCAACCACTGGTTTTCTTTGAATTCCTCCCATCTCTCACTGGTATCGCTTGCTCAAATGCATCTTTAACTAGCAGGTAAATCAACCCATGATGTGTGAGATATAGTTTCTATCTTGCTTGAACTTGCTCTATCATGGTCTAGAGTGATATTAATATAAATAAAGGTATGTTGATTTTTTTCCCCTCCTTAGATGTGTGAGGAGGTAGAAATGGTATGCCATACATATAAACAAGTGACCCCCATAGGTGAAGTATATGATAATGTGATGCACCACTTCATCCCATGGTGGAGGTAGGGAGAGGCATCTCATTCCTTTCCTAGTGTATTCAATGTCTTCATCATGTGATAAAAATCATCCTTTAGCTCTCATGGACTCTGGTATTTCTTTGAACCCATATTTTTCTTTCTAAAACTAATCCTATGACTCTGAAAATAACTTCTTTTGAAAGCTATATTTCTAGTCCATATACCCATGAGACTCCATTCTACAAGATCAAAACAAACTCTTCAACAAATGGAACATTGATATCTTGAATATTTTTAAAGAATTGAAACCATCCTGCTTGTTGAAATATATTTGCAACTATATCATTGCATAGAAGCACTTACAAATTCTTTAGTTCATGTCCCAAAAAATTTCCCCCCATATCTGGTCATCCATAATCTCACTCTACAACACTATTTTATAGGCTCCACTGCATGGAAAAGTGGTAGAGAATGACTTCTTATGGTACATAACTCAAAATCCTTGTTTCCTTCATTCCATTTCCTCCCCTTATGAAACTTAATAAATTTTGGAAATATTTTGTTACATTTGCTAATTTATTTACCTATCAAAATCAATATTGTGTTGCCACCTTCATCAATTTTCTTGTTAGTTCCACCATAAATTTAATTGATGTACTATGGAATTCATTGGGAACCATCAATATCCAAAGTACATTGCCTTGCGATCATTATTACGAAAATAATCAATTGAATGAAGGAGTCATGATGGTGTGACTTAACAACAACAAGTAATAAACCTCGATCATGTGGGATGGTGATGAGACTAGTGACATAGTTGATGGAGGCGAGATAAAACATAGTGTATGAGGGGATTCAAATAAATTAGCAAGGTTTCAGTAGGTAGGATATGACATTACTATGACAAGACCTAGTGTTAACTATGGTGACATATGGAATTAAATTACACATTGCAGGAAATGGAACCCCCCCCCTCACAACTTAAGTTGATACCATCCCAATGGAAAAAAAACAACGAAGAAGAAGGGAAATAACACAGTTCAATACCAAGAAATACATGAAAAATAAATGATTTTTGCCAAAGAAGAGATAGGAATACCTAAAGACCTAATGGAAATATCACAACATTGAAGTCGACAACTATAAAACAAGTCTGGATGAAATGTTGGCAATAGAAAAAAATGTTGTTGATGGAATGGTTGGAAAAATATTTATAGAACTAACGAAGTTAGTGGTTGTAAAGAATGATTACAACACCGAAGAAATTAGTGGCTACAGAAAATGATTGCATTACTAATGAAAATAGTGGTTGCAGAGAGTGACTGTAGTGCAGATGAAAGTAGTGGTTGTAGAGAAATGTCGTTGATGGGTGAAAGGAGTGGTTGCAGAGAAAATTCACAATAGGATGAAAGAATTGGTGACAGAGAAAATTTTAGAAGAACAAAACAAAAGCTATGGAAAAATCACAAAATACATGGATTTGTTTTTTTTTTCTTCCATAGGAAGATCCACCAAAACTAGTTTTGAAGAGTACATACGTCCTTTGATGCCTGAGGGTTTTCAACATAGGATTGGAAAAGTGTCCATTGAAAATCCTACCAAAAAATGGTTTTGAAGACTCTGTACATCCTGTGACACCTGAAGGTTTTCATCTTAAGTTTTTTTTTTCTATATGAAAAGAGAGACCCCTTATGCTGATGTGAAGGCCAAAACTCCTTAAATTACACTAATAAAGGGATGGTGTTGGAACTAGGTGAAAAAATCTTCCTCAAACTAATGTTTCTGGAAGATCTTGAGATGATGACCATTAATTAGAAGATATATGTGGTCTCCACTCTCGCCGAAACAAGGCAACGTAGTTGCAAGTGAAAGAGGAGTAAAGCCCCATATCTCTAGGGAAGACCTTCTTTGTCAGGCCACAACTTCTCCGACATGCATGAGTTAGGATTCGAGCCCAAATCATGGTCTCACAACACTTTATGAATCCACCAAGAGATTGTTACAGAAGAGCGTTATTGCACTATTATAACAATATTTGTCTCACCCTAGGCAGACTTGCACAAAGGGAATTTTTTCATTTCCCTATGCAGACTTGAAGTCCCTTTTTGCGAATCCCAGAGCTAAAAACATGATTTTCGACATATATGCGCCCTGCCTATATTACAACGTGCGTATACGCAGGTTTCACCACTATAACCCGTGTACATCGGGATTTGTGCCCAAAATTAAAAAATGGTGTCGTGTTTCCATGTCGCGTCATGAGATCTATGATCCTTGGCCTTCCATATACTTGAAACGTTCTGACTCGACCCTTCAGTTCCACTTGAAGTCTACAAATGGGCCAAATCCAAGCTATGGAAAAGTGGAGAGAAGAATTCAACTTTGAGAGCAAAGTTACTCTGGAGAAATTATTCACTTCACATTGAGTCTGCATCCCTTTGTCCTTTAAGTCTGAACACATTGTTCAACCCCCCAAGCTCTTCCCTTATTGATTGAGAACCTCATTATATCTCTTATATGAGATTTCCTTTGGTGGAGGATTGAAGTGGTGGAGGCCCAGCTAGAAGGAACTTAGTTTCTTGGTTCCGAATCGTGCTGACACGAAAGTTTGTAACTCATTCACTTTTGTTGATTACATCTTAATAGAAATACTATTTTCTCGTCCAATTAATATCTTGTGAATATTTAAATTTTTATTCCATGGGCATATTTGTTATGAATATTGATGGATTATGCTATCAAATGTGATAACATTGTCTATTATCACCATATGCTTTCATTTTTTGGTTGTTGAGGACTAGTTGCAAGTATATTGCTTTGGGTCACATGCTCAACGATGGACTTCATCGAACATATGGATGAGGTAGGCCTTTTATCTTGTCTTGCTAGAATATTTGTTTATATAGCATACTTGAGATTATATTTGATTTCTGCAGTCATTTCCATCTGTTGTGGTTTACCCCTAGCCATAGAGATATTTTCCTCGTAACAAAATTGGCGACCATACTGGGGATATAATATTCTTTTTCGGGGTTTGGAGTGTTTTTATCATTAGATTGCTCTCGTTTATATTGAGTTTCGTGTCGTATGATTGATTGAAATCGTCTGTTCACTCTAAGTCTGAGTGTCTTAGCCTTCTCCTTAGCCTGGCTGTGTTTTGACACATATACGCAGGTTTTTTCCTAACATTCGCATACATACGCGTGATGTCCTTCTGCAAGATGTATACATATGCGCTTTTCCCTTGAACAGTCGCGTACATCACCCTTTGTTGCTTGGTTGCTGGGTTTGATGGTTGTTGGGTAGGTTTTGATGATTGATGAGTCTTCTTGGGTCTCTGTGGTGACTATTAAGTGTCTGTGGAATGACAGGAAACCTGTCTATTGTTGAATTTGTGGGCAGTGCCTTTCTCAACATCTTTTTCATTTGATTTTCCTTTCATCTTGGGATGGGTGTTTTTCTCCTTGATATCCTACTTGGGTTATCTCTGCCTATACACAGTAGAGTCTTTATATCAAACTATTGTTCAGTCCTTGCATTGTCATTCTCTTATATTGAAAATACAAAAATATTAGGCATTTTACATTGTTGGCATTTTGATCTTTTGAGTCTTTATCATTAATCTTAATGCATGTAAAGAAAGGTTGCATTTTTATTTAGAATTGCATAACTGAATTGAGAATTGCATTTTGAAAAGCATATCATTTATTGGAAATTGAATTTAGGACTTTTCATTGTATTCATATTCATTTATTTTACTTGTTGAGTCATAACATCACTAGTTTCACGACCGCACCTTCTGAGTAAGCAAGGCCATTAAAAGAACGTTATAATTTAAAATTGATTAGTAACGATTTTATTTTTCTAGGGTGCACAAACTAGCTTAGGATTTAGAGCCTTGGAATAGGATTTTGTGAGTAAACTTCTCCAAGGATATTAAATCAAAATATGTGTCTGACTAAGGGAGTGGAGAAATCCATTGTATAATTGGTAATATCAGGAGGCTCCACTTACACCGGATTTAAGCACAAGGTTGCGTGAGGTTGGTTGAAGGGATATACCCTCGATACCTTCTTAGTGTTAGATATATTTCTGGGGATCTATTCGTATATGGGGATCTTGCTAGTTCCCTTACCTATGTGAGAGGCGATGCTTTCAATGTTTTGGGATTTGCTACCTTGCCTATATGGTGGACCTGACTTACGACTATTCGCTCGTGCATCGGTTATACCATGGTTTCTTAGCTGCTTGACTTAGGTACCACATAGGTTACTTGCAGGGGTTATTCTGTAGGTACCCTGGGTTAGATAAGGGTCAGACAACACATGACCTTTATGGAGGATTACCTCTCCGGGAGGATTTGACCGACTGGTTTTTAAGCCCACGAGGGCCCTTATAATTGATTATGTTACCTTTGATCTTTAGCAGAGGATTCTCAGGCCCCTCTTGGGTGAGGCATACCTACTTTAGAGAGGGAGGTCCCTTTCAACCACTTTATCCTGTTTGTGTGCATATTGGTCGTTCAATTATTTTTGGTGTTCTCTTTGATTACTAGTTGGCCTTAGGATTTGTTTTATATATCTCGAGTTTTGAGTCATCGTGGAGCCAGACCAGCTTCCCCATAGGTCTCACTACTTGTTACAATTGCCACCGCATTTTGAGTCTTTGTCTTCTAAAATTCGTAGAGTTATCAAACGTGGTACACACACCTCCACTTATCAGAATTGTGATTATACAAGGATGAGTACTGAACTGAGTCATCAAGATATTGGGAGACCTTCGAATCCCACACCTACTATAGTTAACAGTACCCCTTCGACTCCTTCAACAACAATGGTTGTAGTTCTAGAGGAATCTATCATCACCGTTTCCCGTCCTATAGTGAATACTCAACCTATAGCCACAAACCTGTTTGGGTCTCTTGGTCACTTACCGGGCTATAATGTTCAATCCATCCCTATGGCCTCTAGTCCTTTTTCCTATGGTATGCCAAATTTTACATCACATTTTTCAAACTCCATCCTGACGGCTAGCACTAATGCTAGCATTGGACTTGGGGGCACAACTCCTCCTTATAATCCTTTCTCATTTGGTGGCACTCATGTCCCTCAAACAACTCCAACCGTTGTAGGCATTCCTCCTTTTAACCTCATGTCTAATCCTTTTTCTTCTGGATGGAGTAACTAACCTAGCGGACAAGCTACTGCTCGCGTTCCATCCTTTACACCCACCTCCTCTGTTTCGATTCTGAACAACATGTTTGGAATGACGAATCCACATTTATCCTCCAGATTCAAACCCAGAGGAGGTTAGTTTCACACCTTTGGCAACCCCCAACCTGGGTCCACTCTGGCTGGGGGCATTTTTTATAACCCTCATCAAAAAATTCCTACTGGAATGGTGCCCAACCAACCCCTTATGAATCATCCTGGAGGATGGTCTTACAATCCCAGACATGGCCATGGTGCTTACCAAAACCTTGGATGGGCTACAATTTCCCAACCACAATATTTCCAGGGGGCTTGGGGCCAGATGTCACAACCTCGTCTCCCTTTTCTGGCCACGCTCAACTTGCCAGACTTGTCTAAGTTAATGAATGACCCCGTGCATCATGATCCGTCATGGCCTTCTGTCCCCAGTAAGATTCCTTCAGATATTCCAAAATTCGAGGGAAGGACTGGTGAGGATCCTGGTGATCACGTCACCACCTTTCACCTATGGTGCTCTTCGAATTCCGTTAATGATGATTCTATTTAGTTAAGATTGTTTCAACGCACCCTCACGAGGGTTTCCACAAAATGGTATATCGAGCTACATGGGGGGGGCATACAAAACTTTTAATCAGTTAGTTTTATTCTTCCTCAATCACATCCAATTGTCAGTTCGTTACGATGATGACATCGAACTTCTGTCAACATTTTGTCAGGATAGGGCCACTCACATCTTGGATCACATCCAGGAGTGGTGTATATGAAAGAGGTTGATCAAGGCCTATATACCCTTGTAATTCTTGCTAGATTGGTTCCTTAAATCTCTCCTGCCTTATATTTCAAAGGATGTTTCTACATCTGGGGTTACTTATGAGGAAGAAGCAATTTTTAAATCCCAAAAGTTAGATCTTATATATGCTCAATCTGGGATGTTATATGAGATTCTTCCTAACGCACCGAGGTCAAACCATGACCCTAGAAGAAATCCTAGGCCGCATGTCAATGGCATTGTAGGCTCCGTCAATGTGAAATCCGCAGAGTCGGTGACAATCCATTTGAAAGACTTGTCTCTAAACCAATCTGCAGGAGGGCCAACTTCATCTATTTCCTCTAATCCCACTCAATCGACGAATTTACGTTCTGTGGAGTTTTCGACTAGCCCGAATGGTATCCAACAACTAGGAGGGAGTAAGAAGAAAGGATGTAATAATAATCATAGGGGTGGGAAGAATAATAATAAACCCAAGGACAATGGTAATAATGAGAAGATGAATAATAATGCCAGTGAGGGAAAGAAATAAAGGAGGAAGGTGAAGTTTCCCTGTAAGCTTTGTACAAACGATCACCTTACCCATTTATGACCCAAACTTGCAGAAGCTGCGAGGCTTTTATCTCTACCATCCGTTGTGCTGACGAATCCTTTTCCACATAACCAACACATGGCCTTGAGCTCCTCGAATGCCAAAAATGTGGTGAGTGGGAGTCAAAATCGACCAACACAATACGATGATTGTTTATGCATCAATATGGTCAAATATGAGGTTAATGTAGCCACCCGATCTCACAATTACAGTTCTCCACAAACTGTACCTAGTCTAGAGTCTCCTCCTCCTCCGGAGATGCCCCTACAAATCGAAAAATCAAAGCCATCGCCTCGTATTCTGAAAGGAGTACTCAAGCACTCTACCCACAATCCTAATTCTAGAGCCACCCATAATTTCTCTATTGTTGAGGACCTGGGTCAAACCCCTTGTGCGATGTCGACTCTGGAGGTACTCCAGACGTGTCCTTCACAAAGGAATGCCTTTCTATCTGTGTTAGGATATCTAGATCCTCGTGGATCGAAATTTATCAAGTTTGACGTCACATATGTGAAGCCTCGCTTGCCTTACCATGTGTAATTCCAAATCCACGTGGGTTACTTGAAGTATACCATCAAGTGTATTGTTGTTGATGAAGGCGATGCAACATGTGTGATGTCCCTGGTCTGTTGGAAATCCCTTGACTCTTTAAATCTTTCTCAGTCTCCAACCATGTTGACTTCTTTTGACGATTGTTCCTTCCTCCCTCACGGTATTCTTCCAGTCTGTTAGCACTAGGAATCACCCTCAGATTGCATGGAAGGTAAGCCCAGTACCCATCAGGTTATGTGTAAATGTAAATGACTTTTTAAGGGGTCAAATGGATAAGACTCAAGATGATAATGTTCTAACTCAAAAATCTGGGCTAGCATGCACGAGAAATCGAAATCTTGAAAAATTCAATCAGTAAGTGGGAGTAAAGGTGAACAGAGGGAATACTTTGGTGAGAAGAATGTAAAGGTTGCTATAAACATCAGGTCTGCAAGCAACCTAAGGAAGAAAGACTCTAACACAAGATATTCTTGAGTTCAAAGTTTAAGAACACTAAATAAACATCATAATAATATTATAATAAAAAATTCATCATAATATCACCACAACAATCCATGTGAATCATTCAAGCATGAAAACTTCAGCATCAGAGGCAAATAAGCTGGAATAAGAAAGTTGATTTCTCTTAACCAAGATATCTCAAATCAAGTACACAACCAGTTCACAATAACTTCATCAAAATATTACAGCATAAGGGAGCCTAGCTCAACCATTTGAAACTACTAAAGCATTTAGACTATCTATTTATAACAAAAGGGGAGGCAACAACTGGAGGTACGAGCTGGCCTTCTTCCCATGAAAATTTCCAAGTAGTTATTCCATCTAACAACTTAAACTAACGACTGTGCTATAAAAGGGGAAAATGTTGGTCACTGATCCAACCAATATTTGAACTGACTTGAGCTTCCTTTGATGCGCAACTCCTTGCCTGCCAAATGTCCTTCAAGGGGCATGTAATTGTCATCATGTTGCCAGTTGCTATCTATGCAATTCTCCACATCATCAATTATTCATAAAGATGATAATTCGACTCCCATTGATTCCTGGTATCTGTTGGTAGCATCATTTGGTAGCACTCTGAGTAGTGATCCTTTGTATATCCTTTACCAAATTTCTTATGATTCTGTAGCGCAACCTCCAAAATAGACAAGTCGAATGAGTAGCACCAAGCTTCTGTGTCTTCTGTGCAAAATTCGGCCTCTATATAAATTTTGGTAGCGCTTTCCTGTGTGTCTCTGTCAAACTTTTGGTAGTGCCCGCCTGTGTGTTTGTGTGCAATTGGGTAGCGCCATCATAATTCACAACACCAACACTTCAACGTTTGGAAAATTTGGTAGCACCCTTGGGCAGTTAGCAGCGCCATTAGTCTTAGGCGATTTAACAACGTTATAGGTAGCAGACTGATGGAACATGAAAAATAGACTATTTTGTAGCACCATAGCGCTACAGAATGTCTACACTACTACTATTGAAGGGATTAATTCTTTACAAAACCCCAAAACTCTGAACAGTAAGCACTAGAAGCCTGTATAGCCTTTATAGGTGGTAGATGTAGTATTTCCTTAATTACTTATCTTTGCAAAAAGGGGCCATCTTAAAAAATGGAGCTCACCTTTCACCAATTACTTCATTAACCTGAAACTCCTTCTTGTAGAAGGAGGACTTCCCTTTGGCACAACAATATGCTTCCCTTTAGCAGCAACATGTTTCTTCACTGGAACCATGCTCTCCTTGGTTGTTGGTTTCTCCTTTTCAATAGCATATTCAACCAATACATTCAAGTTTCTTTGAGCCATTTCATCCTGGAATAGTTGCAGTTCTTCTTTGAGCTTTATGTTCTAAGATTGAAAGTCTTTGTTTTGCCTATAGAGGTTCTTGAGCTGCCTATGAAGAGGCTGGGCTCTTTTTGCTACAAATCTTGCTAAATCAAGAGTGTGGTTGTATCTATCCATGATTTCTTTCATTTTAACCCTGTCAGACATGCCTTCTGCTTTTAAATGAGCCACCTCCTTTATATCATCCCTAAGTTGCCTAATCATTCTTTTGAACGTCTGGTTGCTAGGTGGAGTAGTGATGTGAACAGTCTCAACAGGTTTTTTCATGGCTTCTTCTTCCTGCTGCACAGGGATTACTTCTTTTATCTCAACAGGCTTTTTAATGCCTTTGCCCTTATCTTTCTTCTTTAGGATGGAGACCTTTGGTAGGACCTATTCTTTAACAACCTCTTTAAGAGTTGGCAACCTTGTGAAAGGCCTTCTGATCTTGGTTCTAGTTGCTAAAGGAGATGAAGAGAAGTGTAGCTTCCTCCCTTTATTTACTGTAGCTTTAGCAGAAGATGAGACCTCTTCTAACTCTGGTGCAAGAGGGGGTGAAAGGTCTCTCTGTGGAGAATGATAGATCTCCTCCTTAGTTCTTGCAACCTCCTTGATGGTTTCTTGATATTGAACATGAACTCTGCTCTTTCTTTTCTTGCTAATACCTGTTTGAGTAGCACTGGTGGATGGTAAAGGACTTGCTATCTGTGACTGAGGAGTAGCTACTATGTCCAATTTCATGTGAGAAGCATTAATGAAGTGTTCCCATGAGATGTTCTTCTTTCTCAGATCTTCAACAACCAACATTCTAATCAACCCAGAATGAAAAATGCTAGTATCCACATCCTTTGACTTGGATTGAACCATGTCTGACATCTTGCCTATGCTCTTAGCAAATAAAAGGGAATGCTCATTTAAATTTTTCCAGTAAAATGCAGCAGATGCCTTATATGGTATTGGTATAGTGTATTGAACCTCCCTTCACATGTGAATACCTCTGAATGATCCTCAATATTTTATCAAATTATCCAACCAGATGATTCCTTGGCACACCTTTGGAAAGATTGTTAGTTTGATATTCAGGCTTAAGGAAGTCTTTGGCATAAGCTACATCCAAGGCCATGGATTTAAACCAACTCTCACCGGTGATAGGGATCCCTGTAGCAGTTTAAATATAGGTCTTAGACACCTCAAATTCTAGGTCTCCTACCTTGGTCTTCAAGCCATCAAAATGTAAGGAAATCTGCCTTGTCACCTCAGGATGACCTCTTTGCATATTTTGGAAGAAAGTGAGGCAACCCACCCTTCGAAAAAATTCTCTAGCCATGGGCTCTGCCTCGAATAGATGCATGCATGTAGGCTCAATTCTAACTACATTACCTCCCTTGTGCGACTTTTTCTTCTTAGGAGTCTCCATAGTTTAAGATAAAAATATTTAGAGCTATGGAGTGGTGATGACCAAGAAACAAAGAGTCAAACCTCAAAAAGAATCTGATAGTGAAGAGTGTCTGCCCCTTTCTAGAAAATTTCCCCTAATTTAGACTGATTACTAGCTTAGGAAACAATTGTTGTAAATTTCCCTCCCTTGACTGTGTACAGGTATTAAAACTAAGAAATAATCATATGGTGAAGGTATACACTGTAAAGTCTTTAAAAAAATGGGTCAAAACAGTCCAATTGAAAGGTAGAGGAGGCAGGGGAAGAGGCAGGGACGTTTTAATAGCATTTCTGAGTAGCACACTGCGCATGCAGGAAAAGAAACTTGCTTGGGTACTAAGAGTTTGAGAGCATGGCGAGCAGATGTTAGGTGATGGTGGCTACAGGCTTGAGTGTATGAGGTTGATAGGAAAGTGTGAGGGAAATGATCTCCTCGAATTATGCAAGCAAGTTGAATACCAAAACTCTGGGCGATAATTTCTCGTTGAAAATGATATGCAGAGGGGAAAAAACCATGGAATACCTGGAGAATAATGACAACTTGGAGTTTGAGAGAAATATTAGGAGAATATCACGAGCAATTCAGCCTCAGGATCCACCTCAACATCTGATATGGTAGCGCCATTGCTAACTGGTCCAAACTAGTAGTTTGTGCAGCGCAACAATTTGAGTTTTTCAAAATTTGAAAACCGTTAGTAGAGCTCATAAATATGAATCCTCGAAGGAACATTTTTAACTAACCAAGGTGCTGAAAACAAGGAAGAGATGACATCAGCGCAATAATCAAGAATCGTGGTGAAATATAAAAGACATGGAGTGCGCTACGTAAATTCTTGGTGAGTTGGCAATGCCCCTTTTCAAATAACGATTTGACCAGTAAACATGGGACAAAGAACAACAAGGCAAGGCTACAGAGGCATGAGTGAGGAGGGTGGAATGTCAAGTCGAGCTAGTCGTGGAGTGAGTGGGACTTAGTGTCAAATCAAGGAGGGGATAAAAAACACAAGTCATGAAAAAACGAACCCAGGCCAAAAGTTCATGTGAGGATCAAAATTTAAGCCATGACTTAAACCTTTGTTTATCAAGGGAACCTAAGCAAACACACTTTTAAGTGGATAAATCAAAAATTAAAATCTAAAGGCTTAGGGAAAAATTAAAACTAAAGGCTAAAGACCCAAGGCAACTTAGTGTGATAACACTGCCTTTCCGGTCCAGTTAGGTGGGAAGACGATAGAGGTGAATGTTGAGGTGGTTGATGCGCCCCTCGATTATAACTTATTACTAGGACACAATTGGACTTACACTATTACTACAATCGTATCATCCGTCTTCAATACTCTTTGTTTTCCTCACGATGGGAAGATCGTGACGATCGATCAATTATCCTTTGTGTATGCTAGCCCCAGTGCATCCGTTGTACCATCGATCCCTATGGTCGAAAATTCTCATCCGGCAACTGAGAATATCAGTGTCAGAATGTATTCATTCCTTATGGGTAACTTTGACTTCATGGCACTGGTTCACCATATTTACGCCATGTCCAGTAGGCCCGTTTCGTTAGAGAGGTTCATTCCTTTCCACACTTCCTATTTTAACGATCCTTGGACCCTACCTTCCTCAACTATGTCTTGTGAAGATCAGTCACATACTGGAATGGCCATGCCACTATCGACAACAGATATAACGTATCAATATGTTCTTAACTCTTCCGTCGATCCCGATCTTATTACCTCGCAGACGGACGAGGAGGATCCTGTTCTTGAGCCCATGTGGGCCACTTCGTCGTCTTGTTCACATGACTACCTCGATGAGACTTTACCTTCTGATAAATCCATCGTTGAGGCCATGAATGGTTCCGAAAAACCTTGGGATGATATGCATCATCGCTCTTATTTTCTCCCAGATCTTGCTAGAATCGAACAAGATGACTTTAGATCTACTTTGGGTGAGATAGTCGGTCACGCATAGTTCCACCTGATACACACGACATTTATGCCGAAGGAAACATGGCGATTATCTCACCTACCGTCACGATCGATATCTCTCGTATCTCTGGCAAGATTGAAAATGTGTACATCAGTGCAGATTGTTTGCTAGAAGAAATTTTGATCTACACCGAACTCTTCAAGGAATTCTGAGATGTATTCACTTGGTCATATGAAGAGATGTCAGGAATCAACCCTCAAATTTCAAACATGAGATTAAAATTTACCCGGATGCTAAGCCTATTCAACAACGTCTTAGAGATGTCAATCCCCGGAAGGCCCCTGCTATTAAGGAAGAGGTAGAGAAACTGCTTAATGTCGGCTTTATCTACCCGGTTCCCTTGACTGAATGGGTATACAGTCCCATTCCTGTGAATAAGAAGAAAGGAACCATCCGTGTATGCATGGATTTCCATGACCTGAACAAGGCCTATCCTAAGGAAAACTTCCCTACACCCTTCATCGATCAGATTCTCGACGAGTGTGTGAGAAGCAAAGTTTTTTTCTGTCATGGACGGATTTTCAGGGTATAACCAAATTCAGATTAAACCTGAGGATCAACATAAGAAGATAGTTATTTTTCCTTGGGGTACTTTCACATACCGAAAATGCATTTCGGCCTTAAAATCATCGGAGCAACCTTCCAACGTGCTATGACCTTCACATTTCATGAGCTCAGGCATATAGTTGAAGCCTATCTTGGCGATCTTGCTTCTCAGTCCTGTAAGAGAGTGGATCACCCTAAGCACCTTCAGCTAGTTTTTGAAATATGTTGTCATTATCGCATCCGGTTGAACACTCATAAATGCATCTTTTTCATTAGGTCATGACGTCTTCTAGGATTTTTAGTCTCTAAGACTGGGATCATGGTAGATCTGTTAACGGTTGAGGCAATACTTCAATTGCCTCCCCTGCGCACTATTCGACAACTTCAAGGTTTACAGGGGAAAGCTAACTTTTTACGTTGGTTTATAGTGAACTATGCCAATATTACTAAGGGTTTCATCCATCTCTTGAAGAAGAACACCCCTTTGATCTAGGATGATCAAGCCTAGGAATCCTTCGATGCTTTGAATAAAGCCTTGGTATTGACGCATCTGTTGAAGTCTCCTGACTACAGTAGAGATTACTTGCTTTATGTCGCCGCATTCGAAGAGAGGATTGGTATAGTATTGGTTCAGGAGGATGATGAGCTCCACGAGAAAGTCATTTACTATCTTAGTCAAAACTTAGTCGGTCCTGAGCTCAAATATTCTCACGTTGAAAAGCTAGATTTGGTTGCCGTTCACGCAGTCCAACGATTACGACATCATATATTTCTTTGCAAAACTACTGTGGTTGCTGATGTCAATCCATTTCAATACGTCCTTACAAGGCATATCATAGGGGGAAAGTACAATAAATGGATTTTCATTTTACAAGAATTTGATCTCGATTTCTCTTTTGTGAAATCCAAGAAATCACTAGTCTTTGTAGAGTTAATATCCGACTTACCTCGATTAGATGAGGATGTTATTCATGTTGATTCATTTGCAGATGAACACATTTTCCTTGTCTCATCGTCTGACCCTTGGTATGGAGATATTTTTCTCTATCTTCAAACTTTGAAGTTCCCTCAGCATCTCTCATGAGATGACTGATGGTGTATACGATACCAAGCTAAGAACTACCTTATCATCAGCGACACTTTGTATCATCGAGGAGTAGACAATATCTTGCATCATTTTTTAACTCATGAAGAAGACGAGTCTATTCTAAACGATTTCCATAGTGGGGATTGTGGTGGTCATTTATCTGAGCTTGCGACAACCCAAAAATTTTTGCGAGCCGGTTATTTTTGGTTGTCTATATTTAAAGATTTCGTTGAAGCAGTTAAGAAGTGTCACCCCTGCCAGGTGTTCAATCGAAAAATGCGCTCACATCCAACCCCTCTCCATCTAGTCATTATTGTCAGTCCCTTCACGTGGGGGGTGGACTTTGTGGATTGCAACCCAACTTCGGTTGGGGGGCATCAACACATTATCGTGGTTGTAGACTACTTTACTAAGTGGGTTGAATCCATGCCTACAGTTAAATCCGACGGGAAGACTATTGCCTTCTTCGTATTCAATCAAATTATATCCAGGTTCAGAATCCCGAGTGAGATTGTCAATGATCATGGCAACCAATTTCATAATGAAATGATGGAATAACTAGCATCTAAACTAGGATTTAAGCATGGTCATTCTTCCCCTTACTACCCCCAAGAAAATGGACAGGTAGAGGTCGTGAACAAGTCTCTCAAGACCATTTTGCAGAAAACTGTCAGCCAGAGAAAATATGACTAACATATCATGCTATATCCCGTACTTTGGGCATACCGAACTTCAGTCAAGACTGCCACCAATTTTTCTCCTTTCTAGTTAGTACACCGTGTGGAGTCGATCTTACATATTGACTGTGAAATACCTTCTCTTTGATTGGAAGTTGCACTCCTACCTGACACTTCCGATCTCGAACAATGCCTCGTGCACCTAGATATTCTTGACAAGAAGCGTCAAGACGCCTCTATGACTATCGAAGCGAATAAAATACGTGTCAAGGTCCAATACGATAAGTCTGTTTGTCCTCGGTTGTACGTTGAGGGTGACCTGGTCCTTTTATATGATCAAACCAAAGAACCATTGGGGGCAGGCAAGTTCAAACCCATGTGGCATGGTCCCTATATCGTGCGACGAGTCTTAGAAAAAGGAGCCTATGATTTAGAAGATTATGAAGGGAACATGTTGGTTGCCTCATCTCCCCGGTGCCTCCAATGATGTCATGGAAGTTCGTCCGACCGTCGTGGACCTACGTCTGCGTCGCATACATGTCTAATTAGTACTTAAATGTCATCCAAAAATATTTTTGTTTTCCTATACAAAAATACAAAAAAATGAAATATTTAAAAAAAAACTTTGACATGCCTATGTCCTCGTAGGAGGTCCCTGGTAGTAATGGAATGTTAGGGTCCCCTATGAAGTCAATCCCCGTGTAAGGGTAGTCATATAGAGATAAGACCTGTCGTCTCCACCAATAGAAGAAGTCATCATTGTAGGGTGTGGGCACCCTACCTCCCCCCTGTCGTCTCATCACCTTAGTCCACCGTGCCATGGCTGGATCGCGAGGTCCATGCGGAATGATATCAACTCTAGGTCCCAAACCTGGAACCTACTCGAAGAAAAATCTACACAAGATAGAAGCGAACCCGAAGTTCCTCTTACTACTCTGTTTGCATTCTGTCAACTGGCTCTTCATGTTGGCTAGTAGTGAGGTGCACCAGTCGTACACCGTGGGTCTCAAGAACTCTACCGAGTAGAACATAAGCGGTCTTGATACCTGGTCCAAAGAGTTTGATCCCGTGATCCATTTCAAAATGAGGAAAACAATCTTAGGCTTAGATTGTTTATCACTCGGATGGGGAGTTGACTACCGACCTTCTCGGTCCCTGCAATGAAATGAGCGTCTATGTATTCCTCTATTTTCATACAGCTCCCAGCTCCCTGGGATTTGAGGTTGACCACCTCACCTCGACGTGACAACCCCGTAAAGAAATAAATTTCCTCGACTTCAATCCTTAATGGTTTCCCATCAAGGTTGAAGCTCTCACTATTTGGATCCCAGTAATCCACGAGCAACTGTAGCAATCTCAATTGGGCCCTCATCCCTTTGAGAGCCCAAAACTTATACAACCGAAATATTTTCAAGGCCATTTGGGCCCCTGGATCTCTTTCCAAAACAACATCTACCTCCTCATGTTCCCTTTCCCTCCAATCTAGCACCATCCTGCAAGAGAAAAATCTTTTTTTGAGTTAACAATCTATAAAAAACAATGTTTATGGAGATATACGCGGATTGTAGTGTTCAAATTCGTGTATAGGGATGACTATACGCTGGTTGTCTTTTAGACAGTCGTGTATAATCATGTGTATACGTGACCCGATGAACTGTAGCCCGCGTACACCTAAAATTCTAATTTTCACCCTAAATAACTTAAAAATTGGAACCTAAATAAAAAATCTAATCCACTGAAAAGAAAGAGGAGGGGAAGAGGAATTACCTGGTCCATACGGTCGTCAATTCCGTCACTCATAGCTTCTGTAGTCACTAGTTGAACTTTGGAGCTAATTTGGTCGAAAATCCACTATTTGGGTAAAAAATACAAATGGTATAGTAAATTTGTTTTTTTCTTAATATTTATAGCAAATTTTTACCCACTTTGCATAGTTTCAGATAATATTTTCACCTAGTGGACGAATACGACAGTGGATTGAGTTGGTTTTTGTAGTTTTGTCCAGAGATTCTTGCGGTTTTCAGCGTTATGTCGCCCGTTCGTAACTTTGGACAGGTATTTTCGCTATCCAACATAAAGGATAGGTATCAATTCCATCATGCACACTTGCATCATCCTATGACTGTCACTCATATGCCTTAGGTATGAACCTATTTTATAGCGACACAGAACCTTCTATATGCTACTAGAAGTGTCGTTATTGAATGGTAGAGACTTACCAAACATGGGTACCCTAGTTAGATCCTTTGCTTCATTCAGTGCCCATGCATAGATTTTTTCCGTAGGACCGGGAGTCCCTTATATCTAATACATGACTTTATGTTGAACCTCATTTCTCACTCATAAACATGCTGACCTATACCTAGAGGACTCCCAAGCAAGTTTGATTTAAGCTCTTTTCTGACTCGTTTTCGAAAAGAGAAAATATTATCGAGTGAACTTGTCTCTTTGACACTTGTAAATTGGATTTGAAAGGATGTCTATTTGGTGCAAGTTTATCCCTTTTTTCAAACCAAGTAGACTAAGATTACGAAAAAGGACATTTTTTGTCGTTGCAGTATTGAGACTATTGTCGGTTCTCGCTTTGCGTTATAAACCATTTACCTCAACATTTTTGCATCCTCAACCAAGCAGAGCCTTGTTTATATCCTTCGCAACTTGACACCCTATACTCAGGAGGGAACATTCCCTCGAGTGTCCATCTCCCACATGCACCTCCTTGCATTGAGAATAGGTATGTTCCACTGTTGGAACTAGTTTTTCTTACTTGTGACACTCGTTTCCTCCTCTGTATCATAACATTTATTTGAATATGAAAAACAAAAAAATACGGGCGGGAAGAGAGTATTATCTTATAATGGCATCAGTCGTGTCACCTTTGAACAAAGCACAAAATTTTTGAGTCCACTTTTCATCAAAATTTTGGGTTTAGCATTACCTTAGGAAGATGAGATCACTACATAGAGTTTACTCCTTTGACTGGTTACTCTTCGAGTCCCTATGGAGAGTTTGATTGATGCCTCCTGCATCTCAAGGTTTCATCATTGAGTCTATGTTGCCAGAGTCTTACATATATCTCATGCTCTTGTTTAAAGGATGTTTATCAACCTATGTCGGCCATTCCTCGGAACTCTTGACTTTGCATGTCGTCCATACCCTCAATTTGTCTCAGAATCACATGAAGTTGAAGTCCTATTGCACACCCTGGTCCTACTTTCCTCATTGGTAGGTAACCTTGAACCCAACAGTCGACATTTCATCATTGGTCGTTGATTGGGTCGTTTCCCTTGTGTTTGACGGCAAGACATCTATTCACACATTGGGATTCATGCAGTGTCTTGGATGCCATTAGCCTTATTGATGGTTTCCTCACCTTTTTCAACAATTTTCCTTATTGGCTGATATTCAAAGGGTCTTTTTCGTGTACCACTTGCTCCTGGCACACGCGAAAGACGCACATGGTCATTGGTTCGTGAACATGTTCTTCGTCCGATTTCCTCCAAATCATCAAGCTCCTACTTTGTACCTCATCTTGAATGATGAGAGATGCCTTAATTCTCTCCTTTCAGTGGGTCTCCTTCCATCGAATTCAGCTCATATATTCTGGAGACGAGACCTAGATTCCTATGAGTACCTAGAGGCTTGCAATCATTAGTGACAGGTTCTCTCGCCATCGACAGTTGGGAATACATAAATGTGTCCTGATCGATGGATTCTTTGAGTGTTCGACCCTGAATCCTTTATTAACACTTGTAAGAATGTACTTGGTGCCTTGATACCTACTTTCATCATCGATAGGTTGTCTCGCATTTGTTAACGATATACCTCAATGACCGATAATCAAACGAATTCTCATTGTGTTCGACCTTAACTCCTTTATTCACATGATGTAGACTTGCACATTTGGAGGATTGTGTAGAAGACTTGAAGACATCGGTTTATAGTCGCATCTTTCCTGAGTTGTTACTAACTTTTATTGGACCAATACCTATGCAACTTCAGTGATCATGGGAGATCATATTGTACTCCATTGTATACAAATATATTCAGATTGATTTTGAGACTGGTTTAACTGGGCCTTGTTCGTGACTATGACAACCTTTGGCATGTAGCCACCTTTGTATTGCCTATTCATGGCCATGGACAACTGTTTGGTATATTTTCACATGGATCTATAGTGTAATTCAAATTGGTAGCCATGTATGAAAAGTCAGTACAGATTGTAATGAGCAACTAGTTCTTCTAGATGGATCCCCATTGCTCCACTTCTGGGTTTTATAATGTATTTCGGCCATCGCAGATACTCCTCTAACCTCACACATTAGGGGGCATATGTTATAGCAAGATTTGCCTCACCCTAGGAAGACTTGCACAAAGGGCCTTTTTCCATTTCCCTATGCAGACTTGAAGTCCCTTTTTGCAAATCCCAGAGCTAAAAACATGATTTTTCCACATATACACGCCCTACCTATATTACAACATGCGTATACGCAGGTTGCACCATTACAACCCGCATAGATCAAGATTTGTGCCCAAAATTAAAAAATTGTGTTGGGTTTCCATGTCATGTCACAAGACCTATGATCCTTGGCCTTCCATATACTGGAAACGTTCTGAATCGACCCTCTAGTTCCACTTGAAGGCTACAAATGGGCCAAATCTGAGCTATGGAAAAGAGGTGAGAAGAATTCAACTTTGAGAGCAAATTTACTCTGGAGAAATTATTCACTTCACATTGAGTCTGCATCCCTTTGTCCTTTAAGTCTGAACACATTGTTCAGCCCCCCAAGCTCTTCCCTTATTGATTGAGAACCACATTATCTCTCTTATACGAGATTGCCTTTGGTGGAGGATTGAAGTGGTGGAGGCCCAGCTGGAAGGAACTTAGTTTCTCAGTTATGAACTGTGCCAACACAAAAGTTTGTAACTCATTCACTTCTGTTGATTACATCTTAATAAAAATACTCTTTTCTCGTCCAATTAATATCTTGTGAATATTTTAATTGTTATTCCATGGGAGTATTTGTTATGAATATTGATGGATTATGCTATCGAATGTGATAACATTATCTATTATCAACATATGCTTGTGTTTCTTGGTTATTGAGGACTAGTTGCAGGTATATTGCTTTGGGTCAAGTGCTCAACGATGGACTTCATCGAACGTCTAAAAGAAGATCCTACCTTTTCTAGGATGTGCCCTTCATGTGCCCTTTTCTAGTGGAAAGGGGAGGGGGAGAAGATCCTACCTTTCTAAAGCTCAATCTAGGGTGGCCATGGATATGGCAGCTAGTCATCAATTTTCTATTACTGGGTCTCTTAGAGTAGTGAAAGCCCTAGAGGGGGTTGAAAAATGAAAGTGTTCTCTTTCAACTGTAGGGATGTGGAGAGCCGATCAAAGAAAATTTCCCTCCAAAGGTTGGTGGATTAACTCAGCTGAACATTTTGATGCCTCAAGAGACTTTGGGTGATGCACTTTTGGTAGTCCCCCTCCTGGAGAAATTATTCAAGAGATGGAATTCTTAGAATTGGATGCAAATGGCCGATCTGGGGGAATGGCCATGGGATGGAGATCCAAATCTATCGAACTAGAAAATTCTTGGGGTTTTGATTCAGGACTTGGTATCTATGTCTGTGTGGAGGAGTTGGACAAATTCTTCATGATTCTAAATGTATATGGTCCCATGTCACACGATCCCATTCAGTTCTGGGATAACCTTCTAGGTAATTCCTTCACAAAAAAAGAGAATCACATCCTAGGAGGAGACCTAAATTTCTCTTTGGGATCATGTGAATTGTTGGGACAAAGAGCCCACTCATATGCCCAGTTGGATTACTTCATCCATAAATTGGGGGAAGTGAGATCATTATACATTTCTCCCGTAAAGTTATTCCCAACATGGAGAAACAAGAGGTTAGGGGAAGATTACATTGCCAAAAGGTTAGACAGTTTCCTCCTGTCAACAAATCTAGTGGAATCCCCTCTCTTTTTCAGAAAATGGGTGGGATCTGGAGGTGGATCGAATCATCACCCAATCTATCTGGAAGTAGTAGGAAAATAAAAGAAACCAACTAGTCCTTTAAAATTCAATTATTCTTGTCTAAAGGAAGAGGAATTCATGTCCCTAGCAAAGGATATTTGAACTCCTTTAGTACAAGAAGAGCGGGCGACGGTCCAGTTTGTTCGGAACCTAAAAAATATAAAAAAGGATATTATTGAATGGGTAAGAAAGAAGAAACAGTTGGATGATCAAGATCTTATTAATATTGAAGAAACGCTACAATCTATTTATGATTCAGAGGATGGAGGTTATGCATCTGCTGAAACAAAAGAGGATTTATTAGCACTAGAAAAGAAGAGAAGGCAACTCTTGGAATCAAAATAAGATGAGTGGAGGTTAAAGACGAGAGATTTATGGTTACAAAGTGGGGATGAGAATACAAAATTTTTCCAAACTTATGAAAAGGGGAGGAATATGGAAAATACCATATTGAATCTTAAGGAATCAATGGAAGAAGGCTCTCCTCTTTCGACGAGTTGGCACAATTGGGAATTCAACATTTCAAAAAATTATTCAAAGTTGAAGGGAGAGTCACAACAGATGCTATTGTGTGGTTGTCCCTTTTGTTCCCAATGTTTGTGGATGAAGAATATAATAGGGTACGTATAGAAGAAGTCACAAAAGAGGAGCTCAAAGAGGTTCTCCATAGTTTCCAAAAAGACAAGAGTCTTGGTCTGGATGGGTGGTCAATAGATTTATTTGTGGGACCCTTTGATCTTATCAAGAAGGATATTCTCAAGTAGTGGAGGAATCCATAATTAATGGCTACATCCATTCTCCTTTAAATTCCACTTGCATTGCTCTCATTCCAAAAAAGGACGATCCAGAGACCATGGAAGATTTCAAACCTATCTCCTTATGCAACTGCATCTACAAGGTGATATAAAAAATTATTAGTATAATACTAAAAGTTTTCCTCTTTGAATCAATTTCGCAGGAACAATTTGGATTTTTGGAGGGCAGGGAGATTCATGAGGCCATCAAAGTGGCTCAAGAGGCCTTACATAGTATAAAATATCGGAAGATAAAAGGGGCAATAATCAAGATTGACCTCTCAAATCCTATGATAGATTTAGTTGGTTATATTTGAGGATGATTCTAACTCATTTGGGGTTTGAAATCCCCTTCATAAACTGGGTCATGAGCTGTATATCAAAAATATCCTTTGATGTTCTTGTAAATGGAGTTGCCTCATCTTTCTTTTCAGTAGAATGAGGCCTCGGGAAAGGATGTCCCTTGTCCCCTCTCCTCTTCTTGTTGGTAGCAGAAGGAATCAGTAGGTCCATCAGTGATGAAAAATGCATAGGTGAATTCCAAGGCATCTTATTTTTCCCTATTTAAAGGCTTTATCACCTTCCCTTTGTGGACAATGTGTTTATTTTTTGTTGTGGAATGAGGGGAGATGTGGAGAAACTAAGTACAATTTTGGATATTTTTTGTCGGTCTATGGGAATGCAGATAAACAGTCAAAAAGTCCATTTTTCCCGCACACCTTATGGATGAATAGGAGTTAGGTGTCTACAAATATATTTTTCCTTTTGGGCTTCTACCTTTTGATGAAGGTTTGAAGTATCTAGGCTTCCATCTCAAGCTCAAAGGGGACTAGACTTGGTTAGTTTCCAAGTTAGAAAAGAAATTGAATTCTTGGTGCTTCCATTGACTATCCAGTGCAGGGAGACTGATACTAGCAAATTTGGTATTGGAATCTATCCTAATGTATTGGATCTCTTTAGCATGGGTTCCAAAAGGAGCATTGGAAAAACTTCGGCAAATTTGCTTCTGATTCTTATGGGCGGGAAAGAAGGATCACTTTGTTTTGTTGTGGATTAAATCAGACACCCTAACAACCCCAAGGGTATTGGGGGGTTTGGGCCTGAAAAATATCCATCTTTTCTCAAAATCCCTGGCAGCCAAAGTGGGATGGAAACTGATCACCAAAGAAATCCTATGGACAAAATTGGTCTCCCAGAAATATATTTTTCCAGACTCTGTGGAAGAATGGATTAGAAAATCCATAAAGGAGACCTTAAAATGCACTTTAATATGGAAATCTCTTGTAAATTCCTTCCTAGTGGTGGGGGGAGGATTGTCGTGGAGGGTAGGAAAGGGAACACAAGTTAGAAGTGGACAGGATCCATGGCCGGGAAGTGGCATAAGTGATCATCTTATCCCCTAGCCATTAATTGAAATTCTCCAAGACTGGGGTTTCTTCCACCTTTTTCAGATCATTTACTTACATAGAACATTGATGTGTGTCCAAGAGTGGATGGATGCCTTACATTTGGGTTTGGGAGAGGGATTCATAGAAGTATGGGATGCCTACATTAGAGCCCTCAAAATTGGGCACATACGTATTACTGATAAGGAGGATGAACTAGTATGGAAACATAACCCACATGGAATTTATACACTAAAATAAGGATACACTCATTTAAACATTGGCCTTCATCATGATGAACCCTCTTGGTGGTGGAAAGAGGTATGGAAAATAAAATTCCCTTTAAAATCATGACTTTTCTTATGGTGCTTGATTAGGAACAAGGTGGCAACATGGGAAGGTCTGGGTTGGTGCCCAATTTGCAAGTATGATGAGGAATCAATCACACACCTTTTCCTCTTTTGTCCTTTTGTACTTCATATATGGAAACAATGTTCAAGAACCCTTAGTCATGACTATCTTTGGCAAGGAGAAAACATTGAAGAGGCCTGGGGAACGTGGATGCACGACCCCAAAAATTATAATATAAAATCTCTCCCATTGTTAATAAGTTGGGGAGTGTGGTTGGCCTAGAACTCAACCATTTTCTCTAATAAATATTCCATTCCTTAACATATAGTCGCTCAAAGCCTCAACATCCTCTTACACTTCCCACAAGGGAAATATGCCCATCGGTCAAGCAAGTTGAGGAAGAAACAATGTATCACTCTTGCCCATGGGATTATTTTGACGAGCTTCAAAAAACGATGGACAATTATGTGGTGGAGGCGTTGTCTTGTATTTTTCAGATTCTCACTATTTCAAAATAAAAATGGGTCTGGGAGAAGGGTCAAATAATTTCGCTGAACTGATGGCATTAAAAATGCTCTTAAATTTTGTCGAGGAAAAAGGGGTATCCAATCTTCAAATTTTTGTGACTCAATGGTGGTTATAAATTGGATCGGAAAATCTCAAAAGTGTCATAATATCAGGCTTATCCATCTACTGGATGAAGTGTTTATTATCCTGGATACTTATAGAACTTTCTTTATTCGTCATGTTTACAGGGAAAGAAACAAGGCAGAAGACAAGCTCTCTAAGGAAGGTACTCTCCTAGTTTTCGGGCAGTGTCATATAACATAATTTAGATATGGTTCATAATTTGAATATTATCATAGGCCTTTTATAGAAAATATGGATTATGGAGGCCATGCTCCACACTTATGATTATTATTTTCTAAAAATCTATGTATATGATTCACAATTTGGACTTGTGTTTCTTTTCCCGTTATCTATTAATGATCGGTAACATGAGATGGGTCATTAGTTAGTAGTTCACTGTGTCCAATAGGGGAAATGGTTATTTTTAAGTCCATAAATATACATGTGCACTAAATGAGGGAGTCCTCAACTTCAACAACAAAATTTTTGGAAAGTGTATGCTAGAGGTCCGTGAATTGTCCACTTTGATGCGGCCGCGTTAAACACTCAACCCTTAACTTTTCTTATTTTGGAGAGCAGAGTCAATTCTACTCTTTTCTAGAAACATTATTATGCATAGGCCCTTTTTGACAGGGGAGTCCTGATAGACTAAATACATGCATGCTCATGCATTATACAAAATGTAAATTTTCTTTCTTTTTGAAATAAAATTTACTCTTTTTCCCGTGGGAAAAAAAACTAGAAAATATATGTGATCAACATCGATAGTGTGAAGCTTCACAACACCATTAGAATAATTTTTTTCTACTTCATACTGACCAAGCCATTGAGTATGAAATTTTCCTTCGAAGTCGTGGAATCGAGAATCATACACGAGATCCCAATCACTTGGTTGAAAATATTTAGATTTAATTAACTATTCATGCCAACAAATCCATTGTTGTTGTAGAGTTTCTATATGTTGTATAACTTGTTAGTGGTTTTCATATAATATATTGAGGTGGGTGAGAGAATCCTATTGAGTACTAGAAATTTCATTTCCCAAATCAATATCTGTGTGAAGGGTTTTGATTTCAAACTCAATACAAAAAATAACAATTTTTCCATAGACTAACTCATACAAGTTGAAACATATGTAAGTCTTCTGAGTTGTATGATAGGCCCAAACAAATTCAGGAAGTTGATTAGCCTAATAATGATGATGGAATTATATAGTCTCTGTGAGGGTACTCTCAAGTTCTCTATTAGTGACTTTAATTTGACTATTAGCTTGAGGATGATAAGGAGTGGAGTGGTGGTGCTTAATTTGGTAAGTGTCCATAATAATGATGATGGAATTATATAGTCTCTGTGAGGGTACTCTCAAGTTCACTATTAGTGACTTTAATTTGACTATTAGCTTGAGGATGATAAGGAGTGGAGTGGTGGTGCTTAATTTGGTAAGTGTCCATAAGCTTGGTAATCAATTCGGAAGTAAACCAAGTGCCTTGATAAGAGACAATCTCCCTAGGGACACTGAATCTAGTGAATATGGCTTCATATAAGAAATCGATAACTCATTTTTGCTTGATATCACACAAAGGATGGAATTATTCCCATTTAGTAAGGTAATGTTTGTATACCAAAATGTAATGGAATTGATTGGAAGGAGGGTTAATGGGGACAACAAAATCGATACCCCTATTGTCAAAAGATGCTAAAGAAACCTACAGTTCAATGTAATTTTATCTAATATGTTAGGGCGATCCATGTGCATCACATTGTTTGACATAATTATAAGCATCTTGATGATGTGTAGGCCAATAGTAATCGATGGAGAGGATTTTCTGGGAAATTTTGTCTACAAAAAAATGTCCCCCACATTGTTCATCATGCTACACTTCCTATAAAATGTCATACACTTTTTATTCTTGAACATAGTACCAAAGGACGTGACCTATCTCAAGATGAAACATGTACCCCCATATCTAGGTAAATAGCCTATTCTTTTTTATAAGGTTGCAACTGCAATATTTGTAGGGGAAATGGTGGAAACTTCCCAACCACCATATCATTGACAATGTCTCCAAACCACAATGTTCTAATAGAAACAATTAATAATTTCTCATTTGGAAAGGAATCATCTAAGGATTTAATCTCCAAGTTGTTAGGCAAAGGAAATATAAAATTTACAACCACATTCTCTCGATTATGTTTATCAAGTATAGTAATGTCAAATTATTGAAGAAGTAATAGCCAATGATTAAGTATGCCATTAATAATAGGTTTATTAATTAAATATTTAATAGAAACACGATCAGTGTGAAAAAACACAAAATGCCTAGTATGAAATTTCAGAATTTATTATTTCTCCAAGATATTTCTTCTCCACGACTATGTATTTTAAATCAACAAATACTAGGGTCCCACTGATATAATGTGTAACATAAAAATATTTCAATGACCTTATATCCAAAAACTACACCCACACTCTTGTTTGAAGCATTGGTATAAATATGTAAAGGTAATTCCCAATTAGGACAGTGCAAAATAAGGGCTATTGTAAGTTTCTCTTTTAAGGTCTCAAAGGATTTTTGGCAAGATGGGGTCCAAAAAAATACTTTATAGTTGGTAAGAAGAGTGTGCAAAGGAAAAAAAGTTCACTAAATTTCTGAATCAACCTCTTGTAATAGCCTGCATATCCTAAGAGGCTCCAAACATCTTTCTACTTTTGAGGAATTGAGAGGTATTTAATGATAATGACTTTGGAAAGGTCTACTTGAATCCCTTTGACCAAGAGTGGTGTCCTAGAATAACTCGTTTCATCATCATCATCATCATCATCATCATGAAACATTTATCATTCCTCAAAGACAAATTCATAGTCCAATATCACTTATGCACTATCTCAAACTTAGTCAAGGATTCTTCAAAAGCATATCCAAAGACAATGAAATTGTACATGAAAACTTATACACAATAACTTGGAATTACATCAAAAAAGATATCGATTAAAACTATTTGGAAAGTACTTGGTGCATTGCACAATAAAAAATGAAGTGCTATGTATGCAAAGGTACCCCAAGGGCAGGTGAAGGTGTCTTTTCCTGATCTTTTGAGGGAATTTGGATTTTGTTATACCCATTGAATCCATAGAGAAAAGAAAAATATTTATTTTTGACTAAATAATCCAATACTTAATCATTGAATGGAAAAGGAAAATGATATTTCTTGGTGGATTTATTAAGTTCTTTGTAGTCTACATAGATCCACCACTTTCCTAAATCTCTTCTTTCGTATAAAAGATAATGGTGAAAACTACACACCATAAGATATAGGATAGATGAATATGACAGTAAGCGATTTTTGAAGTATTCCTTAACAATATATTTAATGTTTGGATTCATTTGTTGCTAAGGTTGATGGATCAAACGAAAACCATCCTAGATGTAAATATGGTGCATGTATATCGTAGGATCAATTCCTATCATATGCTTGTAGTCCCTAGCAAAAGATGTTGAGTTTGTCATAAACAAACTCGTCAATTGTTGTTGTTGAGTTAGCTGCAAATTATTGTTGTTATTAAGAAATTTTCTAGGATAGATCTCAACAACCACAACTTTCAAATCTATTGCTACTACCAAAAAATGGTTATCAAGGTATAGAAATGGGGTATTACTATAGGTGGAAGGAATCATCAAAAAATCAGGAATCGGGGAGGAAATGACTTCTTCTTCGTATTGACAATCGATGTCTCTAATTTGGATAGCTAAAGGGCGTAAGTTTTGCATGTAGTTTACAATCATTTGGTGATATGTAGGTTATTTGAGTGATAAGGATTTATCTTTACTCAAAATAGGCATCATTGTACTGTCATCGAAAGGGTCTAGGTTTCCTGGAGTCATCCATAAAGGTTCTTCCAAGCCCAAAATAGATTTTTCCAAAGGGTACAATGTTAGTTTATGTATGAAACTACCTTGGGAAGTAGTCATGTCTCCAAAGTGAAACCCAATGTAAGCATCAATAGTGTCTAACCATAGATGACCTAAGATCAGATGGTTACCTTCAAGGCTAGTCATTGTATGTAATTCCATAAAATCATCACGGTATTCCTATAAATTATTAAAGAGAATGACAAATCCCAAAATACCTTCTTGTTTGATTGTTGACAGATCGACCATTGTACAAAACAATGGGTGTTTGTCATAACATATTATGGAGTTGTAATTTCTCCATAACCCCGTTGGAATGTATGTTAATGGTATCCCCTAAATCAACTAAGGTATGCAAAATGAGAGTTTTCCCAATGTGAACATCCATGACAGGTCTACCAGGGTCAAAATATATGGGATTGACAACCTTCCCTAGCATAAGGTCATTGAAGTTGTCCCATTATGAGAATAATATTTAGATATTGTTGTTTTTTTCAACAAGGTTTCTTGAGGCAAGGGTCATGAATGGACTTACTATAAATAGGAACATATTTGATGGCCTACAATAGAGGAATCCTTACAAAAACGTTCCTTAGTTCCGCTATGATGTCAAAACTAGGTTGGCAAGGTGGTTTAGATTGGTTTAGTCACTTTGAAAAAGGTGGGGATTCAAATTGAGGTTTCTTAGCAGGTGGAGTCAACTCTATAACGTTTTGTGTAGAAATAAATTGTTGGTTAGGTTCATCCTCCCTTTTTTCAATGGCTAGAGTGGATTTTGGATTAGTTAAAACTTTCTCTAACCAAATATATGTAGTCTAACAATCCAGAGTAGACAACAAATAGGTTTGGCATTCTCTAGTATTGTTATTGTAAACAAACTGGGTTATATTGTTATTATGACTAGGAGCAGGTTAGGAAGGTAGTCAAGTTTCCTTCCAGATTGATTATTGCTCTGGTGATTCTACGGTGGAGGAGGAGGTAAACGAACTAGTTGTGGATGTGGTGGCCAATTTTGAGATGGATTAAAAGTTTGTCATTGATTTTCCCATTGAGGATTATAGAAATGATAAGTTTGTTTTCCATAAGGTGAGGGGTAAGGCCAATGTGATTGATTAGGAGTAAATTCTTACTACATTGGTTAAGTGCCCAAGAATTGAGGAGGATACCAATTAGAGGCTGAAAACTTATTATTCCATGTTAAAGTAAAATATTGAGGATCATAATTCATCCTTGGAAATTAAGTGCATAGTTTTCCAAATCTTAGCTGGTTGATATAACAAACATGCTCAACATTCTAATTTGCACCTTGATAAATTGATTTAAGGCTTGGTAACTAGGGGCACTTTCTAGTATGGTGGTTGTCAACATAGGTTTTTTATTGACATAGGATTCAAATGGAATTCATGTTTAACATGGTTTTTTTGTGTGAATTTTGGATAAAATATTGCCAATGTTTTGTCCATATATTCATGTTTTTTCTTGCCTAAAAGGTGTAAATTTCATAAGAGTGAATTTAACAAGTTTTCTTCATATCTTCCAACAAATTTCCAATCTCATCTTTAGAAACTCCTATTATAACCTTTAATAATGGTGGTATAATTTCTCAAGGTACTTTAATATTTTTATTAGATGCTTTGGAGTAAGTCTTGAAAAATTCCTTAATCTCATCATAGGAATACATTTAAATATATTGAACAGTGATCAAGTTCAAATGTTCCAACCATTCTTCATTCAGCCTTTTCAATGTTACCAACTTCAAGGAATTAGGGTTTAGCTCACAATTGATTGAACGTTTGAATGTAAATCGAAACCACTTGGCATAATCCTCTAGTTATTCATCAACACATTGGGTCATTCCAAAGATCTCATCATCCCTCATTCCATGAAATTTACAATAATCATAATACTTGTGGGTACATGTATTTATCATTTTCTCTGAAGTATGTAAACTTCTACTTTCGAGACCCATGAACCACTATAATTATTAACGTAGCATCTTTAAATGTAGATGGAAACAAATGCATCTTTCAATGTAGCTGGAAAAAAATGCATCTTTCAATCATCTACCTTGTACTCACAGGTTCAAATCGAAACCTCAAATTTAAGCATAAAGGTATTTGGGTCTTCACTGTGAGCCCATAGAAATGTGGCAAAATAGAGGGATTGATATTTTTTTTATTTTAGATTCCTATTTAGTTTCTCTAATGGGAAATTTGCATTCCACTTATTCTTCTACACTGCAACATATATATTCCATGGTAAATAGAATATATGGTCCCCGAGTAGAAGTGGGAGATTCATTATCATTCAAAATTTCTTTCAGAGTTATGAAAACCCTAGATAGAGATGTCTGGTGCAAATTTTTCAACTTTGACCTTAAGTTCTTTTATAGAGGCTACTACCACACTATAAGATATTTCAAAAAAGAATTGCACAACAATCTATTTTGCTAAAGGAGAATCTTTTTGTTTGTTTTTTTCTCCTAAGCTAGATGTAGAAGGACAATTAGGTAAAAACATTCTAAACTTGTCCCTCCTCCTCATTCATTCTTATTAGGAGGATTCAAGAACACCAAGCATTGGAAACATAATTAGATAATGGATTCCAATCCTACAACTTGGAAATGGATTTAGTGGCTAAAAATAAAGAAAAACTCTACAAAACTAGCATTTCCCCGACAACAAATCCAAAAAGTGGCAACTTCTAGTAATACTTGGTATTAATGAGCCCAAGTTGTGCTAGAGGTTATTTAGTTATCAACCAAGGAATGTAAAATTCCAAGGTGACTACACTATGTGTGCAGTCACATAGATTTCAATTATTGGGTTGTTGTTGTTATTGTTATTAATTGTTTGGGGGTTCTTGTTGTTGCTTTCAAGTCACCCTGCAACAACTCTAAAGAGTGAGTAAATTGAAAAATTAAAACCTGACTAAGAGGAATAATAGAAAAGGACATTGTAGAAAATGAACTTTAACTGAACACACCAACAAAAAAAATAAAACATTTAACTAAGCACACCAACATAAATGGAAATTGTGAAATTGAAACTATCTAATCACACCAACAAAAATGAAAATTGCATAATTGAAACTATCTAATCTCACCAACAAGAATCAAAAGGCAGAATCAAAACCATAGCAATAAAGGGAATGACATAAAAAATGGTAACTAGCAAAGGTCATTTCAATTGTGTGTTGTGAGAGTTGGCCCTTTCTCTATAGCCTTGTTGAGTGATCTCTAAAACTTAACTTAGTAAGAGAAACACGACTAAATAATGAAAGTAACATATCAATTTTCTTCTATTCAAAATATAGGTGAATAAAAATGGTTCTTCAGTTCATTCTTTTATACAAATTATTCAAAAATATGTTCTTGGGTTGTTTCCCTCTCTTTCTTGGAGATCTTATTTATAACAAGATGAGGGAAACATGAATATATTGTCTCCTCAAAAGGTGGTAGAAGTCCAACAACTCCTTATGAAAGTTACAGGTTCCTGAAGTCATTGTTGGATCCTATAGTGATTCCATTGTGGTCCAAGATGCTTACATATGCCCCAAATTATCCAACCAATGGAATATCAGTGAGAAATGTTGTAGCTTTGAGGTTCCCTTGCTCTCATTGTGAAATTCAACAAAAATATTAAACTCGTCAGCGTAGGACAAAACCTTGCAACAAATTATTCATATGTTACTAAGTGATTCATCAACATGCTATAGGATTGTTAAATCAACTTGGGATCCTCCAAACTCTAATAAGTTCCACAAAATGCACATTGGATTAAACCTGTGGAATACAACAAAACTACCAACAATCTCCCAAACATGAATTCATGCATTTTATTCTTCATTTGAAAAAAACTTATATATTAATCATGAAAACCAAGAATGAATGTGTGTTTTTCCAAGGATGATAAAATTGTATGAAAAAAGGTTAAAAGGAATGAAAAATGAAGGTTCAAGTGATCAACTAAGGAAATTGGTGGCAAAAATAGATGAGTAGAAGTAGGGTAATTACCTATATCATCAAACCTATTGGGTATTAATTAACCAATGATGTAGCATTACTTCACTCCTTATCTCACTTGTGTGAAGCATTATGAATTGCATGGAAAAAAAAATTGGTTGTTAGTGTGGGTTATATCATTGGGATAGGCATCAACTCTAATTCATCTCAAGTTTATGGTTTTTGGATGATTTCAATTTGATTTCCTTACGCGTTTATCATTTGATAGCTTTGAGAAATAGAGAGATATTCTCTCCCTCGACTCTAAGTCTACATCCTTGTTTATCTGGTAGTACTTGTTTTGGCCTAACTTCTCTATCATCTCAATGCAGGATGGCATATTTCCATTGTAGAAAGGGGTGTTGCAACCTTTGTGAGTTGGGTGAATTATAGAAAGGTATTAAGAAATGTATCAAACACATGGGAGAATCCCAATATGGTATCATCAATGTTAGGATCTAGTGCAAATAGTGGTAGTCAAACTTTGAGTAAAATCCCAACAAAACAATATAGTTTGAGACAAAATTTTCATGGATATAGCCAGATGTGTGGTGGATTTGAGATATTATCATAAAGAAGTCAATGCATATATGGGGGTATAGAACAACAAAAAATTGGAGGTGTTCATTCAAATTAATTCGATAAAGAAACTCATGGAGTGAAACATGTCCCATCTTGGCATTCCAAATAGTGTGGTTAACCCCCCACCCTCCTCTCATTCAAACACTTCTCCCTTAGAATAATATCCATGGGCCTCTTAGGACCCTCTACAAACTCATAATTTGGAATTGGAACAAGGAAGTATCTTTCCAGTTACATATTTTAAGGAGAATAATTGCAGGGCCCCAAAAGCACAATTTGCAAAAAAGCATCAATTAACAGACTCCCAAAAGCAACATATAATTAGTATTCTCTTTCCTTGATATTTTACTTTTTTTGAGTGGTTTGTTTGATCCAACAATATGTTCAACAAAATACCTGTCAAGATAGAATAGGGATTTTTAGCATTGCAAGCCCTTAAGGGCAGGACTTGGTTCAGTTTTTCATTTTAGACTTATGTCCTCAACCTAAATTTGTATTAAGTCATAGTTGCTTGGATCCATCACAACCTTTTTTAAATATAAATCTTATTTCTTATTGTTTAATTAAAAATACATGAAAAAGTGTGAGAGAACACATGTGTAGATATCATGTGTGGATTCTCAAATGTAGTAAGATTGAACAACCAATCAATCCTTATATATATCATTTGTGTAAAGTGAAATGTCTATGTAGCATAAAAAATCAATTCATGTAGAATAAAAAATATTCATACAAAAAGAATGTAAACAAGTAGCTATACACAATCCACCATATGATCTTGATACGTTACTTATCATTCGTTACCCCCAACTTACAACTCCTAGTGCTCAAATGATCTCACTTTCCATGGCACGGGTCCCTCTACTAAGACTAATGTTTTATGTGTCATTTATCATGGAATGGTGTTACAACTCATCACATGGGTGATTGCAATAGGCATCAAACATTATAATGATTTCTCAGAGGCTCTACTCATATTTTTTCAACTGCAAGGAACTATATCCCTAAGCATCTAAAAATCCTAGGCTTCAGGTAGTACCCACAAGTCTAGAGTATCTGGTATAAGTTTTGGTAAGAGTCACTTTTTGTCCTCAAACCATATTATAGAACTAGTGATATCCTTCGTAGTTATGGGCTCCCATAATATACAACATTTTCACTATCCATATAACCTACAAACTATTATCCAGTCAATGCTTTCTCATAACATATCACATGACAATCAACCACATGTCAAATACTTAGTAATTACATGAATCATCATGTAAGAAATCATCTCTAGTAAAATAACATCAAAAAAATAAAGATCATGACCAATCTATCCATACATGATATTTCATTTGTCTATGAATAATCATTTAGTTGTTCAACGATATGTAACTCACATGTTAACACCAAAATTGCCAAATAATGTATACCAACTGTGTGCATTGCAAAATCCCATAAATTACGATTTATCTATAACATATCCTAATCATATATATAGCATAAATGTCACATGTAAGAAAAACCATCATTGTCATATATATTGCATAACACATAATGTTTCACATGCATATACAAGCCATATTAAAAAATCATCACTATCACATCATCCAATGTCTCAGTGGTATAATAAATGTGAAACTAATATGTATTCCATCACTTAATAAATATACCAGTTGAGTCACATAAGTAAAATGGGGCATTACATA
>ML846117.1:22809-35998 GCA_009831015.1 Picea engelmannii | reverse complement strand
CCTTCTAATTCTCTGTTGAGTTAGGTTAACTCCCAGGGTTAATCTTCTATTCTTCTGTTGAGTTATCTTTTACTCCTTTATCCTTTTCCTTTCTTAAGTCAACTTAAAAATATAACTTTTAACTTCTTGACTTTCCCCCCTTCCGTGTGAGACTATGACCTAGTGGGGGTGCCCAGGACACTAAGTCTCTTCATCACCTCTCTAAGAGGTGG
The DNA here is from genome assembly GCA_009831015.1 of Picea engelmannii. Taxonomy (NCBI): domain Eukaryota; kingdom Viridiplantae; phylum Streptophyta; class Pinopsida; order Pinales; family Pinaceae; genus Picea; species Picea engelmannii. Next base: position 35,786 of record ML846117.1, on the reverse strand, counting down.
GGGAGATTACAGAATCGTTGAAAAGTTATATATACATTAGTTGAGTAACCCTTCAATAAATATGAAAGGATTAATTAAAAATTTGATCAAACAAAAATTTGAAAAAAGTAAAAAAAAAATAAGCATATTCAACACAAATAAGATTTTACACTTATATATAAAAGGCCCAACATAAAAACAATCTAAAACTCACTAATGTGCAATGTACATACATTTAAAAATCATCATGAATAGACACATCCTTCTCAGGTATGGATGCATCCTCCTCAATCCCAATCTCCTGCACTATCTTCTCCACATTCTCTTCAAGCACACTCTAAGGAACTCTCTTCTCCACATTGCCCTATAACACATTTCAAATTTGTACATTTGAAAATTAAATTTAAATGATTTTAACACATTAAATTGTAGTTTTAGATGTTGAAACATGTAATACTTGTGATGTGCCAACATTAATATCATCAACCACACAAGAGGATGGAATTCCCATGGTCGGTAGTCACGGTCTTACCCACCATACCCTAAGATTCAATAAATTATATATTGTTTAAGACATTTTCCTTTTAAATTAATAATTTAAATGACATTGCAATTTTCATATATAACTAAATTTGTTTTGAACATGAAATGATACATGTAAACTCCCACCCTCTTCAAACTCTCCCAATGAGAATTTGGACAAGCATGCCCAAGTAGTGGGAGATAGAATAGGGATCTGTGAACAACAAAACTAAGAATTAAATAGGGTTCAATGTGTTCACATTAATAGAAAAACATAAATTTCATATATGTCGATTATTTAATAAGTTGTGAAGATTGGACAACTAAAGTGCACATATGTGGATATTAGAAAACAAATACCCGATTCAACCCATCCAAATTTAAAATTGTTGAATCAAGTCCCCTATTTACCGGAGATTCATTTAACATATGACCAAACTATAATTAATGAAGATAACAACTCAAATATTTCTAAAGATACAATGATATGTATCTAGATATAAAACTACAAGAAAATTATCATCAAATCCATGAAAAAATTACTAACTATAACACATACCAATCCGATATTTGGTTCATCATTCTGAATTAACACCTTCCAACCATTACAGAAAATTTTTGCATACTCTCGTATATATTCTACTGGCATGGAATCTATCTCTTCCTCTGTTTTTGTTATAACCCTAATTTGCACCAAACATGCTTACCTAGCATTAGGCCATCTCAGATTCCTTCTTTGCCAAAATACTATTGAACAACTCTTCTTAAAAATACCTTTTAAAAGGCCCATGCACCCTACTCCACTACTGCACGCGTGTACATGCTAGTTGCCTCACTACAGCCCGCGTGTACCTACAAAAGCATGAAAAAAGGAAAGTTGTTGATGGAACACACAACTTTGGGTAAGTTAACTAAACCTTTCGGCCATGCATGGCCAGTCATTCGAACAAATACCTAGCTCCTTCTAGCCTATAAAAGAAGGGGTAAGGGTCCCATTTGAAAGAAGGAAAATCATAGTAAAGAAACTATACCCAATTGAGCATTCCCCTTGTCCCAACCTTTAGCCATCCTTGTGCAAAGAGAAGTATAGAGAAAAGCAGTTGGAGGACAGTTGAAGAGGAGCCCAGGACTAGTTTCGAGGAGCAGTGTCGACCACATATTGTAAGTTTACTCTTGTGAATATTAATACAAAAAGGAATACTTTTCCCGTCCCGCCATATCATGTGTTCAAGTTGAATATTTATTTTATTATATTGTCACAACTAAGCCAACAATTAGTATATGAAATGCATGTTCGCAGCTTTTTGTTTGTTCATGTGTGAATGCAGGTCAACTTTGGGAGGAGGCTTGTAATCAAAGAGTGAGTGAAAGAAAAGGGATTGACATCAAATGGAGGACTTAAGGTAGAGTTATTGAATCTTGTTTACACATTTGTATTGCATGAATGTGGGGTTTTGTGTTGGGAGAATAGGAAAGAGTAGAAGCCTTTGAAATGGTCATTTTCTGCATGCATGATAAAACCCTAAGTGCTAGTCCATAGGGGGATTTCCCACTCACAACAAAATTGGTGACCATACTGAGGAATCTATAGGGTTTTTTGGGGATACTTTTTTGGGTATGTTTAAATTGGTTTCATCACCATTTTTCTGAGTTTCTACAAAAGTCTGAGCTAGTACGGATTCTGATCTTCCATACCAGTACTCCCTGCTTTCTTTTCTTAGCTACATTTTTATTTTTGAGAAGTCACAGAGGTACATGTGGCTTGTATAAGGCCTGCACGCATGTACATGCACCCTACTTTCACTCAGCCAACATGCACATGCTAGCTGATGAAGTGTTAGTCGCATGTTTGAGTTCAGATTTTTTTTTTTAGAGAGAGTCATCCTCTTCCCTATTAGAAGTGATCCTTCTCAGGGGTTTTCTGGATCTCACTCTAATCTCTATTTTTTGTAGTTTGTAGCTTAGGTACCACCTCATATTTGTTTTTTTATATGAAATCTTCCTTGAATTGTTTTCTTTTTTCTGTCAAAGAAAGTTTCTGAGTCTTCAAGAGATTCTGGTTCTCAATACCAATAGTCTCTGCTAGTGCTTGATTGCTTGTATTTTCATTTTTGAAGAGTTGCAGAGGTACACGTGGCCTGTGATTCCAACACCCTTCCTCACAACCCATAGATCAAAAGGCCTACGTCAGCTCAAGATCTTTCCTTCTTCCTTGGCCCGAAGAGCTGTAACGCTCTTCTATTTCCCTATCGGGAAATCTGCACCCACAGTAACTCTCATGGGATCCCCCTTCCTTTGCTTATCGAGAGATCAGACTTCGTGAATCCAAAGGTCGAGCATAGGTTCCATGAATCCCCGAGACCCGATACAATTCAATGTTGACTCATTTCCCTCTCATGTCGAGACTTCTTCTATCACGATTTCCCCACTCGCGATGCCAAACAACTTGCTTTACCGACTCCTGAACCCCGATACGCCAAAACTTCGATGTGCTCGCGAGTTGAATTTTCAACGGTTCCTTCACTCCATCGACATTTCGGAGTTCACAATATCACAAATCCTAATGCATATGTTTCGGGCCTTCTCGCCACGAAACTCCGATAAGATGTGCCACCTGTCCACCTACTGACCCTTCTGGCCCCACACTGTTCCTTTGACCTGTCAGGATATCGCGGTTCATAATTTCGTGATTCTTGATGCATTTTTACGGGACTTCACCCTATAAAACCCTGATACACGATTTCATGTGCAAATCCAACTGTCCTTGTGACTTGGATCGATGGTTCTACCCCTCCTGAGTTTGAACCCGATGGGAATACTCGTGTATCTTCCCTGCACCTCTGCGAGATCTAACGGCTCACCGGATGTCATGAATCCCTCTCGGAGAATTCCAACCGTCCATTCTTCCTTCTGATGAAGTATGCGAATTGACTATGTGTTCCTCCGTGGAACTTGTCTATCTGCGCACAAACTTGCAACACTTCTTACAGTCCTTCAAGGCACAACTTCCCTGCATTGTCCTTTAACAACTCCAAAGGACTTATCCTTCATGAGCTTTCCCCATGACTTTCAAGTCCTTCAAAAAAACTCTTGCACGCACTCCTTGCGGAAAAACCTTAAACCACGTCTAAGTGTTGAAGTCCCTTGACTTTGCGCACACATGTAGCAGCAGTATTTCAATTGTTCACTCAGGTTCGCAACCCTAAAGCTTCACTCGGCCTGCGCACTCCTTGCATGGCTCCTGTGCCCAACTACACCTCTGGGTGAATGAGAACAAAATCTAAACTACCTGAGCCCTCTGTCAACACACTCCTTGCAGACACTTCGACTACACTCCTTGCAGGAACTCCTCTAGCTCAATTAGAGAAACAATTGAAACTCATTCCTTCTCCCTTTTAGACTTCAATTCAAACATGAAATCATATACACAACATATAAAGCAAATGTATAACAGGAAGCAAACATTCATGAGCATATCATCAATACACAGAGAACAACACAAACCATGAATTTGAATCAAACTCTTCCTATTAATTCAAATGCCTGTACATGGGTGTTCTTACACAACTCTCTGCATGCTCTTGCTCTTCCTGGATTCAATAATGTTACAATGCACAATGAGGGTGTCTATATCCTATCTCCCTCTTGCACTTTCAAGAAGTCTAATCTAGAATTAAATTCTATCTACTTTACATTAACTATCTTAAATGCCTCCTACCTACTAAGGACGAGAGCTAAAGGCTCAAGGTCCGGTTACATAATACAAGTGTGTCTCATCTTAATGGCTCATTTAAGATGGTGCAACAATCTAAGGGAATTTCAAAATTTTTGTTGGCGCTCGTCCAGTTGTCCTTTGGCTTCTGCGCTGGCTCGGTTGATGCGGGAGATGCTCCTGCATCATACTCCCTCGATTGAAAAATTTCATGGGATCCTGTCCATGAGCTACTGCACAGTCTGTCCATGCTTCTGTATATCTGGTTCGCTCTCCCAACTGGCAACTTCAACTGGATGGTTCTTCCACTTGATCGGATACTCCAAGTATTGCTTTCGCCTGGTCCTCTTGCTCACTCTTTTATCCAGTATGCATTCCATTCGCAGCTTCTCTACAAATGGCATCTTCTTCGTCCACTGAATCACTGGCTGCTCATATTCAGTCGTTGTTTCCCTAGTTTTATATGGGTACAAATATGAGATATTGAATATTGGAGAAATTCCGATCCCATCGGGTAATTCAATCTCATAATCATTCACCCCAATTTTCTTCAAGACCCTACATGGTCCGATTTTCTTCATCTTCAACTTATTATATGTTCCTCTCAGGAACCTTTCTTTCCTCAAATGTGCCAGAACCAGATCACCAACCTCAAACTGAAGTCGTCTTCTATGTTGATCTGCCCTGCGCTTATACTCCTGACTTGGATTCTGCAACCGCTCCTTCACCTGGTTGTGAAGTTCTTTCATCGCCTCTGTGAATCCTTTTGCACTAGCGCTCCTAGTCGCAGTCTTCTCTGAATCCCTCAATTCATAAATTCCTCTCAGCTGCATTCCATAAATAATCTGAAATGGACTATGTCCTGTGCTCCTATTCACCGAGTCATTGTACGTAAATTCTGCCTGTGGTAATATGTTGTCTCACTGGCTGTGGTGCTCTGTCACCAAGCTTCTCAACAAGTCTCCCAGACTTCTATTGACCACTTCTGTTTGTCCATCCGTCTGAGGATGATAAGCTGAACTAAATGCCAAGTTAGTCCCCAGCTTATTCCATAAGGTCCTCCAAAAAATGCCCTATGAATTTCGTATCTCTATCCAAAACTATACTCTTTGGCAACCCATGAAGTCGAATGACCTCTTTGAAAAACAGGTTCGCAATGTGAGTTGCATCACTGGTCTTCTGACACGAAATGAAGTGTTCCATTTTGGAAAATCTATCCACTACCACAAAGATTGAATCAACACCTCTTTGTGTTCTTGGCAACCTCAATACAAAATCCATGCTAATTGCATCCCATGGCCTCTCTAGTATGGTAAATGGTTGATAAAATCCCGCATTCTATTTCCTTCCCTTTGAATGCTGGAAAATTATGCATCTATCCACAAATATCTTGACATCCGCTCGCATTCCCGACCAAAAATATGACTCATTCAACTTCGCAAACGTCTTTTCATGACCAAAATGTCCTGCCAATCCTCCATTGTGTTTCTCCTTCAGCAATTTCTCCCTCATGGAGCGTTTCGGAATACACAATTGATTACCTCTTAACAACAATCCTTCCTGGATCATGTATTCTATCCATGGGCTTCTGTCTCTGAGAACTGGATTCTCAGCTGCTTCATACGCCTCTTTAAAATCTGGATCATCAGTGTACATGTCCCTGAGATCATCAAAACCCAACGTTTTGACTTTGAACTCCTGTAACAGCAAACACTTCCTGCTCAAAGCATCAACAACTTTGTTAGCAGTACCGGAAATATGTTTTATCACAAAAGTGAAATTCTGCATATACTCAACCCATTTGGCATGTTTCTGATTCAACTTTGCCTGTTGAGTCATAAACTGCAGTGCATGATTGTCACTGTACAACATGAACTCTTTCGGGATCAAGTAATGCCTCCATTTCTTCAATGCCTATATGACAGCATAGAACTCCTTATCATATGTGGAGTACTTCAATTTCACTTCATTCAACTTCTCGCTGAAATACGCTATCATCCTGTCTTCTTGACTCAAGACTGCCCCTATTGCAAATCCACTTGCATCGCATTTCACCTGAAATGTCTTCTCGAAATCTGGCAACACCGGAACTGGTTGTTTCGTAATCTTCCTCTTCAACAGATTGAATCTCTTCTCAGCCTCTACAGTCCAGTGAAAAGATTCATGTCTTTTCTTCACTGTATCCATCATTGTTGCACTAATTCCACTAAAATTCTTGATGAACTTTCGGTAGAAACTAGCCAATCCATGAAAACTTCTCACCTCAAAGATATTCTTCGGTGATGGCCAATTCTTGATTACCTCCACCTTACCTGGATCCATCCTCAACTCATTTGTCGAAATAACAAACCCCAAATAAATGAGCTCTGTCTTCATGACTAAGGACTTCTTCATATTTATCAACAGCTTCTCCTGCTGTAACCTCTGCATCACTGTAGCCAAATGCTTCAGATGCTCCGCCACTATCTTACTGTAGACCAGTATGTCATCTAAATACACAATGACAAATTTTCCAATGAACTCCCTCAGGACTTCGTTCATCAACCTCATGAAGGTACTTGGTGCATTTGTTAAGTCAAACGGCATAACAATCCATTCATACAACCCTTCATTTGTTTTGAATGTTGTCTTCCATTCATCACCTTCTCTCATGTAGATTTGGTGATAACCGCTTTTCAAATCAATCTTTGAAAAATACCTTGCTCCACTTAAGAAATCCATCAGATCATCCATCCTCGGCAATGGAAACCTGTAGCTGATGGTTATCTTATTAAAAGCCCTTGAGTCAGTACACATCCTCCAGCCTCCATCTTTCTTCAGACTGAGTACTATTGGAACAACACATGGACTCAATCTTTCCCTGACCAAACCTTTGTCCAATAACTCCTGGACCTGCCTCTTGACCTCTTCATTCTCTTTCGGTGTCAATCTATACGTGGATTTATTTGGCAAACTGGCTCCTGGTATGAGATCAATATGATGACTCACACTTCTGATCGGTGGCAACGAATGAGGTAATTCGTCCACTATTATGTCAGTGAACTCTTCCAGTAGTTCCTGAACTTCTTCTGGGAAATCATCCACTCTTGTGCTAGTCATAACAATCCTCAGTTTTCTGACCACAATAAACTGTGGATCCTCCTTCTTCTTCACCTCTGTAAGAAGTTCCTTCCCACTCATGAGAAGTACTGTGTTGCTTACTTCCATATTCACCTCCTTATCCTTAATCGGAAGCAACATGTGTGTCCTCCCATTCTTCTCCAAGGTGTATGTGTTCATTCTCCCATCATGAATCACATTCCTGTCATATTGCCATGGTCTACCCAGCAATAGATGACAAACATCCATAGGAATGACATCACACAATATTTTATCATTATATCCTCCTATCTTGAATTCAACCAATCATCGTTTAGTGACAGTTACCTGGTGTCCTTTTTGTAGCCACAAAACTCTATATGGGATTGGATGATTAGTCGTCTCCAGCTCCAGCTTCTCTACCATCTCAGTTGAAACGAGATTGTCCGTGCTACCACTGTCTACAATGACCTTGCATACCCTGTCCTTGGTATTGCAAGCAATCCTAAAAAGTCTGGTCCTTTGGACTGAACTCTCCACCTCTTTCTCAGGTGTCAAAAGGACTTTTCGCATCATCAGTGATCTTCCGCCTTCAGCATCTTCTGCCTCAACATCCCGCCTCTGCGCCTCGGCAATGTGAGCTTCTCCAATGTCCTTCTTTTTATATAGACACTCGTAAGACTTGTGCCCATTCTTTCCACATGTGAATCATGTGATTACTCCACCTCTTCACCTTCCTCTACCTCTAGTACGAGGAAAAGTGTTGTTATCAGCATAATCTCCTCTCTGCTCATTATGTTTCCCTCTCTGTTCAACACATGGCCCTCTCTGTGAGGTTCCACCTCTCTCTGTTCGTTTGCATTTAGGCTCATACCTGAAATTCCAATCCTCCTTGGGCTTCTGGTATCTGTCCTAGGAAACTGATTTTCCTCTGGGCTGACTTCTGCCTCGGCCCCTCTAACTTTGTTTTTGGCTCAGCTTCTCTTCTGCTTTCAGAGCCATTTGATAAGAATCTTCCACTGTTCGGATGGTTACCATGCTCATCTCATCCTGGATATCATATCTCAGGCCATTCATGTATTTGGCAACCTTCTCATCATCGCTCTTCCGATGACCTACTCTGATGTTCAGTTTCTAGAATTCCTCAGTGTATTCTTTCACTGTCATCAACTTCTGTCTCAGGTTCTGCATCCTCCTGAACAGAGTAATTTGATAATCCCTGGGGATGAATTTCTCTTTCATCTTCATGATCATTCTGTCCCAGCTCTTGATCTTTTGCTTGCCATTGCAGTGTCTGTCAGCTTGTAGTTCATCCCACCACAATGTTGCATGTCCTTTCAAGCGTGTGACAGTATGCTTGACTTTCTTGTCTTCTTTGACATCTTCATAGTCGAAGTATGTTTCCAGAGCTCTAATCCAGTCTAGAATCTCTTCTGCATCCAAGTTTCCCTCATAAAATGGAATGTCCATCTTTGCCCTTGCACCCATCCTGGTAATAGCTTTAATCAAACGCTTTTTTGATGCATCTTCCACTGCGACTTCTTCTTCTCGTTCAGACTCTATTTTGCTGTCGGAATCACTTAGATCCCCTGCACTGTCTGTACGTCTTTGAGCTATCTCCATGTCTTCGAGTCTAGCTCGTAGATCACACATCTGTCTCTCCATGACTGGGTCTTCCATCTGCCTGCCTCTTCTCCTCGGCATTTCCCTATCCTATGGATTGGGTGATTGATCCGAAAATAGAAGGCTGACTTTTTATGCTATGCAAGCACCCTCTACCTCATAAAAATAAATCTTAACAGGACCTTGCTTCATGTGTTAAAAATGTGCAAACTGGTTTATGTGTTAAGTTTAGGCTTCTTCTTGTCAATGTTCATGTGTGAGGAATGTCCTTTTAAATGATTAACTATGTGTTATAAACCAATACACAGCCATAAAAAGTGCAGCAAATAACACAGTAAACTCACAACAAAAGCAAGATGATAAAGGAGTTCACCCCTCTCTGGGCTACGTCTCCTTGAGCCTCCTTCAATGGACTTGGCTCTTTGGGATTAGTTTGTCAAATTCTCATTACAAGATGTTTCTCAAATCAAATGGATTTACAGACTGTACCATTGAGTTCAGAATACATAAAAATCCCAAATTTGACTGTAAAAACTCTGCAAATGGACAATGGCTCATTCAACAATGACCTCTTCTACAAGTGGCCTCCAAGCTTCCCTGAGCAAGAATGAGGCAAAAATACCTGCAGAAGTCCTCCAATGGATCTGAAACCTATCCCAAAATGTTCAGAGCATAATAAACATTCAGAAATGACTATTCAATCTCAGAAAATGAATATGAGCTCATCTGAGCAATGCCTCAAACAATGAGGGCTTCAAGCTTCCTCAAGCTTCATCAATATTCAAGGGTTAAAAACCTGCATTAGAAGCCTTCAAATGCCTGTGAAAACCTCACCAATGGACTCAGAACGTCCAAAAATCCCTAGCTGGGCTTTTTCGGCACCTGATTTGGTCAAAAACTCCAAAAGTTATGGCCTCTGCCATTTTTCCCCTTCAAGCTCTGCAACCTGTTCGCCATTCTGCACCTGTGGGACTGAACCTAGCTCCAGAGCGTTTTCGTGTGCATAAACCCAGCACACGCGCATCCCGCAAAACGCGTCAAATTGTCGAACAGTTACCCGGAATCCAGCCCCCAAGAACGGAGGTGTTGGGCGCATGGGCCCATGTGGCCACATCCCGCGCGCATAAAAAGGGCTAATATGCCACTGTTTAATGTTGGGTTGACAGGTGGCGGGTGTAACCATTTAAAAACCCCAAAATGAAACCCAAACCAAATCCGCGCACAAAACTACGGGCTGTGGTCACATGTTATTAATACATAAAACCGGGTTTAAACCATAATACATATCCTGTGTTTTAAAAACTCCGCGCACATTTACATGTGAATGGTTATAAAACCGTGGGAGTTAACATTTCAAACCATGTTATAAATTTTAAACCGCACGAATAAACGTTATATACAACAACACACGACCATACGTTGTCGGATGGGACCATGGGTTTCAACCACAACAATTTTTCCCACGCGCGCCAAATATTAAGAGGATTGGTCATATGTATAACTCATAAAACCTCGGGCCGAGGCTTAGCCCTGGCCCGACCCCCCGCCACCAATACAAATTGTTTAATTCAAATATAAACGAATCCGTATAGCTTTCAAGTACTAATGAGCGGGCTAGTGGTTAGCGGAACTATGTTAAGACGCTTGTATGGTGAGGAGGTCCGGGGGTCGAACACCGTGACCTCCACAAATTTTTATAAAACGAACCAAATAGTCAAAACCCAGGGTGCCACGTGGCAGCCCTGGATTGGGCCACGTGGCACCCAACTATTCGACAATGAATTGCCATGTGTCATGATTTAATTCGCCCAACTGTCCACGTCAACCAATTAAAATGCGCCAACGAACAACCAACCCATAAGCGCCATGTCATCAAACTGCCAACTCAGCTGACATGTCACCAGGTCACGCGGGATGCTGATGTCAACATGTGCCACGTGTCACCCATCCAGTGGTGACACGTGTCACTTCAAAATTGGTCAAACCGTACGCTCAAACTGCCAAAAATGCATGACACGTGTCATGCCCAGGAGATGCCACGTGTCTTGTACGGACATGCCACGTATGTTGTACGGCCTGCCACGTGTCCTATACAGACTGTACGGACAGGTACAGTCAGCATAAAATTTTACCTGTTTGGCTCGGCGAACAGACCTCGATAACTTCTCCATACGGACTCCGTTTGCGAAAATAAATATACCGCCGGAATCAGGAGAATGAGACGGACGCAATGGCACCATTTTCGTCGCATTCCGAGCACTTTGAATTTTGAGCAAATTTTAGACCCCTGGTCTAGATTCTGATCACGCCTTCCCACTGAAAGGATTTTGGACCCACAAAAGCTTATAATCATCGATCTGAGCTTCAATACTCTTCTCCTTTCAAGTTTTATCATCTGATTCTACTTGAAAAGTCTTTTCGACAATCACCTGGGTACCTTGACATGCCTTGCCCTGCAACTGGCTGTGTCCCTCAACCACTACTCTCTGGCTGTTGCTGACCCACTGTTCTCTCTGTGTTTGGAAGACTGCCAGCCTTCCCACTGAGAATCAAGTCCCTCTTGTGAACTCTTTTGACATCAACACTCCGCTCTCCAATGGCTGCAAAATTTACCTGAGACATCTTGTCACAAGCCAAGAAAAACATCAATCTTGAAAATGAATTATACAAGACTGAAAAATAATGACAGCAAAGTCTTTTTGCTCTTCAAACAACTGTCGCTTCTTGTGCTTCATCAAAACACATAGTGTTTTCCTCCATCACAATGTACTCAAACTTGACTTACAAGTCATTCAACACAATCGACTAAACACAAGTCAAAACCATGAACGACATAACATAGACGTCAAGCTAAAATCGACACAAGTCGAGAACATGTGAAACATGTCAACCTTCCAAAATGACAAGTCTAAAACCATGATAAACAATCATGCGACAATCATGACTCATCCATGATGACAATCATCCAGTTCAATGTTTATGCACTCACAAAACCAAATGCATATGCATAGTTCTTCAACTCTCTCTCCTGTATAAACATACGTGCATAAACCCAAAACATGTGGGTACTAAAGAGCTGAAAATGAAAAGTGTCTATGGTTGTAACAAAATGGACAGCATACCCCTCTTTACATGTTCTTGAATGAGGTGGTATAACACAAGTATGCTTTCAAAAATAAAAGCATTCACATGCCACTTGCCTCTACCAAAATATGACAATCTGCTGCAACTTGTCAACTTCAACAAAAGGAAATAGCTAAGGCTGAAATGTGCATCTATACAGAAAAATGAAAGCCTTACTTACTCAAGAAATCTAACCATTTCTTACCAAGCCAACTCAATCGTGAATCCTTCTGCTGAAAGTGGTCTTCTTGTGAATCGTCTTGACTCACATCAATGATGGAATCTCCTCTTCCATTCTTGTCAATCTTTTCACCCAACTGCTTCTTGTGCCGTGGATGAGAGGTTGGATGCAATGTCCAACATTGGTCAATGAGATGACCCCTCTTCTGACAATGACTGCAAATCTTTTGCATTTTCTCTTCATGTTGCCTTTGCTTGGAAAGTTTCCTGAAAATGGACTTTCTCTTCCAACATTTTGAAACATGATGGTTATAGAAACCACAAAATGTACATGGCCTTTTTCCATTGTTACATGTAGATTTATTATGCTTAACATAATCAAAAGAAACGGAGTTATAGGCAGATTTATACCTTGAACATTCACCTTTATCGCCGCTTTGAGGAGGTGAATCGGAAGTGTAACCAGCTCTCTTTTGAAGACTCTCAAATCTGCTCTTGACCTCATGGCTGTCACAACCTTTTTGTTGCACACATTTGCATTCATCTTGAACACAAGTTTTGCATGCTGAAGAGTTTGAACTTTCAACCAAAGTTCTTGAACTTTCATCTTGAAAACCTTCTTGAGGAGGTGAACTTGAAACAAAAATTGTGCTTGAAACTTTTTCATTAGTTTCCTCAACCTTGGAATTTGTTTCAACAAATCGTTCATAACCAAGACCACAATACTTAGGTCTCTCTTCAACTACAATAGGCTCAACAA
>ML846117.1:0-16380 GCA_009831015.1 Picea engelmannii | reverse complement strand
TATAGCTCAAAATAGTCAAAATCATGGAAATCGTCAGAATGCAATGAAACCAAAGCCAACCTGTGCGAAATGGTTCATAATGATGGAATATGATCATAAATGCAAGTTGGACCCCACAATTCCTCTCAAATACCCCTGTACTCGCTATAACATACATCTGGCTACTCTGGTCATCATAAATCTCTGCCCTGTGATGATGTCCCAAAGTGGGGACATTACAACACCCCATTGATGTTTCTTCATTAGAAAAGTCTTCTCCTCCTCCTTCTTCCACCTCTGGTGAAAATACAGTTACTAGTAACCAAAAGTCTAAACAAAATAGAAAGAGGAAGAATAGGAAGAAGAAATCACCAACCTTTGCGAGTCATGTTGGAGATAGGTCGACAACCTCTAAAAGTCATGTTGAATACCAGCACCCAGCCTCTGCAAGTTATGCTGGGAGAAAGAACCCACCCTCTACAAGTAAGCTGGGGAAAAAGTCCAGTCACTGCTAGTCACACTAGCAATAGGTATGTATCCTCTGCAAGTCATGTTATCAACCCATCACTAACCTCTGCAAGTCATGTTGGAGATGAGAAACCAACCACTGCTAGTCATGATGGGGGAATTGATTCCATTGAGAAACCTAGACGAATAGGACATAAGCCTAAGTTCCCTTATAATATTTGCAAGGGAGATCACCTTACTCATTTGTTCCCTGGCCTTCCAGAGGTACGGAGATTATGGTCCCTGTCTGCAAGCTCTTCTGATTCTGAGTCTTCTGAGGTTTCCTCTCAGCCTATTCAGCCATTGGTTGAGAAAGTGGTCACGCCAATGCACTCATCGGTTGATCCCACTCCTCTTTTGAGGGGTGAGGTGCCTTTAGACCTTGTAGTATCTCAGCCTATTTATCCATTGGTTGAGAAAGTGGTCACGCCGATGCATTCATCGGATGATCTCGCTCCTCTTTTGAGGGGTGAGGTTCCTTTATACCTTGTAGTCTCTCAGCCTATGCAGCCATTGGTTGAGAAAGTGGTCACGCTGATACAGTCATCGACTGATCCCACTCCTCTTTTGAGGGGTGAGGTGCCTTTAGACCATGTAGTCTCTCAACCTATGCATCCATTGGTTGAGAAAGTGGCTACGTCGACGCAGTCTTCGGCTGATCCCACTCCTCTCTTGGGGAGTGAAGTGTCTACCGACTATGTTTTTAGTGTTTTCAGTTTAGTACTTTCATAACAAGGGGGCATTCCGCTCGTTCCAAGTACACCCCCTCCAAGCCCTAGGACGGTTTCCTTTGATTTGAATGATCTTGTTGAGCCTCGTCTTCCTTCTTATGCACCTTTTCAAATAAGGGTTGAAGTTAATTCAAAAAACATTTATCAATGTATTGTGGATGAAGGAGCTTCCACAAGTATTTTATCCTCCTCAGTTTGGAAAGTCTTGGGATCTACCGAACTTGTGTCTTCTTCGCATGAGCTGTTGGCTTTTGACAGATGTCCTAGTGAATATTTGGGGGTTCTTCCTCAGTTACCTATATATTCAGGTGAGAAGAATATCCTTGTTGATGTTATAGTGGTGCAAGGCCCGTTAGATTTCAATATACTTCTCAGGTGTGATTATGTATATGCTATGAATGTTGTGGTGTCTACGATTTTCCAGATGATGCATTTCCCTCACAATGGAAGCATTTTCACTATCAACCAGCTGGCATCTAATAATCACCATCCTAATTCGACATTATTTCATACTACCCCTTTATATGTTCCTAGCGTTCGTTTAGGATCTACCTCGCCATGGGTCAATTATGTGGCATCTTATCCTCGATGTTCAATTTCTTCTGAGAAGGAACCTGTGCAATCATGTTTTCCTTCCCGAGACTTGGTCTTAGCAATTGATCCTTAGGTTTACCCAGTGGGGGAATAGGAGCCCTTGCTTCCCCCTCTTGGTCCAAGTAATCTTGAGTCTCCTTCTGAGTCTAATCTTGTTGTTTGTAGATCCTCAAGCCCCCGTTCTTATGATTCTTCGCTGATAGACTCTACCAGTCCTGGCCAGAACCTCCATCATAATATGGAGTATGATCAGTTTAATTCACCCTTTGGGACTATTGATCCTCGTTTGCGTGATTTCTCAGATTTTGAATTGCCTTCAGATGAGGCTATCCTTGAAGCCATGACTACGGTTTCTATACCGCAGGAGGACTTACACCGTGGTTTGTGTTTTCTTCCCTTTTGGGAGACTTTCCAAGTTGACTATCGAAGAGACTCTTGGTATAATCCTGACGGTGGGCTCTACCTGAACCAGTTTCATACATGATTTGTAGCCCCCACGGGTCTTCTTTTAATCCCTTTTCAGACCCTCTAAAAATGAAAATATTGACAAGCGATCTTGTGGCATTTCACGCTCGCCAAACTAGAATTTGAAGTCATGTCTCTCTCACAGTAGTTTACCCCTTTTTCGGTCTGGATGGTCAACTGTACGAACAAAGGTATACTCTAGAAGCCTCGGTTCTCTAGAAGAGTACTCTCAGGTATAATTTTAACCCTTTTTCAGGCTTGAGGGAATAAATTTACGAAAAAGGAACCCCCACGAAGTCCATAGTTAAGGTCTTTTCGGACTCCCTAAAATTGAAAGATTGTCGAGTGACGTTATTCTTTCACACTCATTAAAATGGTCCAGAAGAACATTCCTGATGAAGTCCATAGTTAAGTTTTTTTCAGACTCCTTAAAAATGAAAAAATTCACCAAGTGACCTTGTCTTTATCACACTCGTTAAAATGGTTTTGAATAGACGTCTAGTCAGTGCTAGTTTACCCCTTTTTCGAGCAGACTAGACTATCTTTGAAAAAGGTACCCCAGCGAAGTCTCCTTTTACATTTTTTCAAACTCTCTAAATATGAAAATCTGTCGATCTTACCTTCTTTGGGCTCGTTAAAATTACATCAAAGGATGTTACCATTGTATATTATTAATCACATTTTCATACCCACGTCTTTGGCCTAATTCCAGCTCCATGTTGCTCTCAACTGAACCATCTGAAGCATGCCTTATACGCAAGCCCTGTAGCACTTTGCCTCTGCGTCTTGACACCTTTGGCCCCGGGAGGGATTTTTCCAAATTGTCCTTTCTCTGAACATCAGTCTTGTCCTTGCACCTAGAACTAGTATGTTTGCGACACTCTTTCCTCCTTTGTAACATAACATTCTTTTATTCGTTTTCAAGCTTTCCAGAATTATTGAAAAAGACACCAAAAAAAAATCAAATATACCCCAAAAAGAGGAAGGGAAAAGTATTTTCTTTTTATTGGCAGCACAATGAGTCACCCTTGGACAAAGCACATTCTTCCATTTGCTAGTCAAGATCTGGGATTTAATATGACCTTAGGAAGTTGTTCTCACTACATAGAGTTGTGTCCTCCTCCGTTTGGTTATTCTTCCAAACATATGGAGAGTTTGTGTTGCCTCCTGCATCGTGAACTTATGTCAATGCCATGTTGCTCGAGTCTCATCATTTGTCATGCTATTG
The DNA here is from genome assembly GCA_009831015.1 of Picea engelmannii. Classification (NCBI taxonomy): domain Eukaryota; kingdom Viridiplantae; phylum Streptophyta; class Pinopsida; order Pinales; family Pinaceae; genus Picea; species Picea engelmannii. The sequence continues at coordinate 12,876 of ML846117.1, read as the reverse complement.
TCCAAGGGAATTTTTACCAAGCTTGAGTCGGCCCATCTGTAGTTTGTCTCTTTCCCTCATGCTCGACCATCCCGAAAGTCCAATCAAGTATTTGTTTGAAATCCATGAAGCCTCCAGTCTGATCATCAAGATCCTCTAGTCCATGATCGATGAGTTGTTGAAGACCTCTGGGTAGTGAAGTCGTACACTCATATTACACTCCTACCCAAGTTTTGAAGATTTTGAAGTTGATGCTCGAGCTCTGAAGACATCATCTCCAGCCATCGTGCCTCATCAGCTTCTAGAATATAGATACTATACATGTATATCTTTTTTATTTTGAGATGTAGATCTGTTTTGTATTGCTCGCGGCTACACTTTATATAGTTATACGACATGGATCTACAGTGTATTTGATTGGTAGCCATGATTTTATTTAATTCTGAGCATGGGTATGCCCACCTCGGTGAGACAATTTTTATTTTGGTAGATGGCACCTCCCGATTTCTGGTCTTTGGGCTCACTTGTTTGGAACGTTGGTGAAGATTGATAATGTATTTCAGCCATCAGATGATCTTTTGACCTCACACATTAGGGGGCATCTGTTATAACCCTAATTTGCACCATACATGCTTACCTGGAATCAAGCCATCTCAGATTCCTTCTTTGCCAAAACACTACTGAACAACTCTTCTTAAAAATACCTTTTTCAAAATGCCCAAGCACCCTACTCCACTACTACACGCGTGTACATGCTAGCTGCCTCACTACAGCCCGTGTGTACCTACAAAAGCATGAAAAAAGGAAAGTTGATGATGGAAGACACAGCTTTGGGTAAGTTAACTAAACCTTTCGACCATGCATGGACGGTCATTCGACCAAATACTTAGCTCCTTCTAGCCTATAAAAGAAGGGGTAGGGGTCCCATTTGAAAGAAGGAAAATCATAGTAAAGAAACTATACCCAATTGAGCATTCCCCTTGTCCCAACCTTTAGCCATCCTTGTGCAAAGAGAAGTATAGAGCAAAGTAGTTGGAGGACAGTTGAAGAGGATCCCAGGACCAATTTCGAGGAGCAGTGCCAACCACATATTGTAAGTTTACTCTTGTGAATATTAATACAAAAAGGAATACTTTTCCCATCCCGCCATATCATGTGTTCAAGTTGAATATTTATTTTATGATATTGTCACAACTAACCCAACAATTAGTATATGAAATGCATGTTCGTAGCTTTTTTTTTGTTCATGTGTGAATGCATGTCAGCTTTGGGAGGAGGCTTGTAATCAAAGAGAGAGTGAAAGCAAAGGGATTGACATCAAACGAAGGACTTAAGGTAGAGTTACCGAATCTTGTTTACACCTTTGTATTGCATGAATGTGGGGTTTTGTGTTGGGAGAATAGGAAAGAGTAGAAGCCTTTGAAATGGTCATTTTCTGCATGCATGATGAAACCTTAAGTGCTAGTCCATAGGGGTATTTCTCACTCACAACAATTTTGTAAACAAAATTGCCTCGAGAATTGGCTTAAGCTCTCTGATGGTTCAAACCATCATCAAAACCATAAAAAAATGATCCTAAATTTTCTCCAATTGCATTCCTATCCTCCTTGCCAACATTTGATGTATCTCACATCTCTAAATGTGAGGAAAATGTCCCTGTTGGATGAGATACCAAAGGTCTTGGAGGCCTCTTCAATGCTGCATTTTGATATGCCCCTTTCTAATCATATGTTCATGCTTTACCAGCCCCACAATAACTAGACGGTAGGATGGTATAATTAGGGTGCATTCCCATGAAAAAATATGCATAAAAGAGTCTAGAAAAGTAATGTGGAACCTCATCATTCCATGGAAACTTTCCATATTCTTCCAAAAATATATTATAAATATGTCATGCTATGTTGGGGTGCTTAAAATATTTCACCTTCAACATCTTTTTCTTTGTCCCATCTTTGAAATTGAACATAGAAATTGCATCTTCTTTTGAAAATTTACTTTTTACTACTTCCCATTTATCGAGACTCATCACCTACGAATTTCGTCTCCTCATAAAATTGACAAAACTATTAGTCATTGTCCCCATCTTTTGATATTCATCCATAAATTTCTGCAATGAATTCAAAACAATCTCCAAGCTTTTCTTATTCTCTAGAGGGATATCCAAGCACCTCAAATCATTTTGCAACATTTTTTTAACACATGAGCATTGTTTGAGGGTCATTTCTTCAATATACCCTTCCCAAGGAATCTCATCACCAACATCTGAGGGATAGGTGGATGTAGGCATGTAATATTGTGTTTCTAGATAGGGCCCCCTGAATCCGCCTTCGCCCTCTTCACCAACATTTGAATCTTCATGATAAACACTCTCTCTTTCATTATCTTCTCTCGCATTAAACTCATTCTCTACACCTACACATTTGAAATTAATTACAACATTTAACATAAACACACACACACACACACACACACACACATACAAATATATATAAATACACAAAAATACAAAATAAAAAAAAATTACCAAACATATTTTCTTGTCGTGATGTATTCCCTACATTCTTCGGTGTTGGAGTATTAATGTGCAACCTATCTAAGAAATTTGCATCCATAACACTACTTTGAGCACATTCTCTAGATGATCTATTCACGTATTCATTTTATAATCTCCTCCTCTGACTAGATTGTCTTTGGACACTAGTTGCCCCTCCCAATATTCCCTACCTTGATGAGATATGGGTCTTCGACGTCCTCAGAGTCTCATTCAAAGAAGGGGTTCCTCTTCCTCCTTCATTGGATATCCTAGAGAATTTTCAAGGCATTTTTGGAGACTCTTGTCTCGACATCTCTCCTCGACAGATATCCTTTTAAAATCCATGAATATGAAAGTTCATAAGTTATAGAAACATAAAATGGAAATATAATTTATAAAACAACTTGAAGGAATTTAAGCATTTATAACAACTTCAAAGAATCAAAAACATATATTGAAAAAACTAACAACTATATTTTTTATTATGATGCTATATATAATGAACATAAAAATATTTAAATATAAAAAAATGTAACATGTAGAAGATAATATATATCTGTGTAAATTGTAGAAGGTAATTTATAAGATAATCTATGTGTAACATGTTAAAATTTAAGGCAAAAAAATATATCTAGCTAAAACATAAATATTTATTTTAATTTCTAAACATTAGATACTTGTATGTTACAATGAACAAGACATTAAGACTTTTGATCCATAATCTAGTAGCATAAAAACAATAACTGACAGAACATTTACTTAGCTGAAACAAGAAACAATATTACCTGATATGTTGTTGTTATCCTCTTAGATATATCTCAGAAAAAGGTTTAAGGGATCATTGATCAAACCCTCATGGAATGTCTCATCATGAACCTTAGAAGAAATTCCCAAGAAGAAACTTTAGGGTGAAATATCAAAAGACTAAATAGCAACATACATAGGTGGCACCAACAATAGAAGAGGACAACAACAATATACATAGGGTGGCATCAACAAGGAGATGAGGAGGGTGGAACCATCAAGGAAAAGAGGAGGACGACACCATCAAGGAGAACGAGAAACCCCAAACAACAACCAAGAAGAGACATGGGGCAATATAGAAAAGACCCTTAGGGGTCAGTGACAACAAGAGGTTGGAGAGGTAAGCCAACAGTGGCTTAATACACCAAGTAGAATTGTCCTAGAGGGGCCACAACCACTCAACAATCTGAACAATAAGGAGTTTCATAAAACCTCATATTAGAACTTGGATTAAAAGAGAGTGTGTGTGTGTAAAGAGTGAGGATAGGTCTATTTTCTAGTTTTGGTAGGTAGGTTAGGGCTAGCATATTAGTCCTAACTTTAGGGTTAAGGTTTAAAACCTAATAATTAAATAATTTAAACAAACAATATTTTATAAAATAAAATATTAATTGTTAAATCATAAAAGTCAACAAGAAAAAAACAAGTCAAGGAGAGGGGATCCAAAGTCAAGGTGGCTATATTTCTTTAGGAAGAAGCAAAGAACCAAACCAAAAACCCACACAACAATTAACAGGGATGTAACTCAAGCAAGGGAGGTTTCAAGACAAAGTCAACAAGGTAAGTTCTTCTTTAATGGAAGAATTTCCACATGAGTCTCATTATATAACTTATAATATTTTATGTTACAATGAACAAGACATTAAAACTTTTGATCCATAATCTGGTAGCATAAAAACAATAACTGACAGAACATTTACTTAGTTGAAACAAGAAACAATATTACCTGATATGTTGTTGCTATCCTCTTAGATATATCTCAGAAAAAGGTTTAAGGGATCATTGATCAAACCCTCAAGGAAGATCTCATCATGACCCTTAGAAGAAATTCCCAAGAATAAATTTTAGGGTGAAATATCAAAAGACTAACTAGCAACATACATAGGTGGCACCAACAATATAAGAGGAAAATGACAATATACATAGGGTGGCATCAACAAGGAGATGGAGAGGGCAGAACCATCAAGGAAAAGAGGAGGACGACACCATCAAGGAGAACGAGAAACCCCAAACAACAAACAAGAAGAGACCTTGGGAAAGATAGAAAAGACCCTTAGGGTTTAGTGACAACAAGAGGTTGGAGAGGTAAGCCAATAGTGGCTTAATACACCAAGTAGAATTGTCCTAGAGGGGCCACAACCACTCAACAATCTGAACAAGAAGGAGTTGCATAAAACCTCATATTAGAAATTGGATTAAAAGAGAGTGTGTGTTTGTGTAAAGAGTGAGGATAGGTCTATTTTCTAGTTTTTGTCGGTAGGTTAGGGCTAGCATATTAGTCCTAACTTTAGGGTTAAGGTTTAAACCGTAATAATTAAATAATTTAAACAAACAATATTTTATAACATAAAATATTAATTGTTAAATCATAAAATTCAACAAGGAAAAAACAAGTCAAGGAGAGGGGATCCAAAGTCAAGGCGGCTATATTTCTTTAGGAAGAAGCAAAGAACCAAACCAAAACCCACACAACAATTAAGGGGGATGTAACTCAAGCAAGGGGGATTTCAAGACAAAGTCAACAAGGTAAGTTCTTCTTTAATGGAAGAATGTCCACATGAGTCTCATGATATAACTTATAATATTTTATCATCCCAACATACGAGGAAGATCAATGATGTGATCATGCCCTTCTTCTTAAATGCTCCTAGGTCTCATGGACCATCCAGGGAGAGAAGAGGGTCACACATTATCTCTGATTGGTACTTAACCAAGAAATAAAATAAAAGAAGAAGACATAAATATCCAATGGGTTACCCTCTCTTTTATATGGCCCTAAATAGAACTCATTTTTACATAGATTATTCAAGGAGAAATGGGACTAAGTGGCTTGGAATCAAATTTCATTTTCCACTAATTTTAAAATTAAATTAATTTAAAATCAACAGTTTAGATTTACCTTCAACTTGAAGCAACAACAACCAATGACCCTTGTGTTAATCGTAATGACTCTTACTTGTATAAGTAATAAGGTTGATTAGGATCATAATATTATCCATATTAACTAAGCATGTGTTACTTACTCCATTACACTTACTTAACAGGACTAAATTAGTAGTAGTGATTAGCATGATTGAGTTATATGAGTACACATAACAAGTCAATAGTGATCTCAATATTAAGTGGGAAACAAGCACATGTTAAATACAAGTATTGTTTATATGTTTACTCATGGTACAATGTACATATCCTTATATTAATGAATAGAGTGAATCAATGGGATTACTAGTCAATAGCTAACTTGTTGCAAGCTATGTAAACTAACATGTAATTTGGCCATGTCCCTATACAGGGATAGGGTCAAATTCAGGCATGTCCCTATACATGGACATGGACGAATTCAAGCTTGTCCCTGTACATGGATAGGGCCGAATTCGAGCATGTCCCTGTACATGGACAGGGCCGAATTCGAGCATGAAAACTTATTAAACATCATGGTTTTTATATTGAAAAAAGATTTTCATTATGAGTTTATGTTGTAAAATTATTTTGAATAATAAATAAAAGATAATGACAACTAAATAACTTCACTCATTTTCATATTAAAAAATAAAACTATAGCTAAATAAATAATGTGAAAACTTATTAAACATCACGAGTTTCATATTGATTTTTTTTAACCATCATAATACGTTTTATATTGTAAAATGATTTGAATATTAAATGAAAAAGAATGATAGGTAAATAACTTCACTCTTTTTTACACTAAATTAAAGATAATGATGCCTAAATAATGTGAAAACTTAATACATAACATGAGTTTTATATTTTAAAATGATCTAAATAATAAATAGTTCTCATGAGCATGAACTTGTACATGGACAGGCCCGAATTCGAGTATGTCCATGTACATGGACATGCCCGACTTCGGTTCTATCCCTGTACACGGACAAGACCAACTCAACCATGTCCATGTATAGGGATAGGCCTGAATTCGGCCCTATCCATGTACATGGACATGCTCGAATTGGCATATCCATAAGTCTGAATCCTTAATAATAGGCCTAAGTCTTTATATAACCCAAGGAACAAACCTAAGTCATATGCCCAAGCCTCACATAATACTTCCTTGCATAAAATGAGAATAATTCTTTGAACAAATTTATAATATAAAAATACACAACTTTGCTCAAATCCATTTTTTAATATGGAATAAAGAATCATTGATCCATTATGTTATTTGAAGTCAAAATTACACCATTGAAAATTGGCAATATGAACTTCTACTTATTTTTAATAGCTCTGGATATTGGCTGCCTATTTTTCATTTTAGTTTGTATTTGTTTAAGAAAACATCTATTGTTTCATGTTTCCCAACTAAAGAGACACTATTGTTTTAGAGAACTAATAAAAAAAACAATGAGAACATCAAATATTTATTATCCAACTTTAAGATACAAACAGAACAATATCAACAACAACACCATGACACCTTTGTAATATATATGATTAACTTAGTGTGATATTATAGGCCCACATAGAAGGATTGGTAGTTCTTATAGGCATGTCCCTGTACATGACCAGGGCTAATTCATCCATGTCCATGTATAGGGACAAGCCCAAATCCGGCCCTGTCCATGTACATGGCTAGGGCCAATTCATCCATGTCCATGTATAGGGACAAGCCCAAATTCGGCCCTTTCCATGTACATGGACAAGCACGAATTGGCATATCCATAAGTCTAAATCCTTAAGAATATGCCTATGCCTTTATATAACCCAAGGGAAAAACCTAAATCATATTCCTAAGCCTCACATAATACTTCCTTGCATAAAACGAGAATAATTCTTTGAACAAATTTATAATATAAAAATACACAACTTTACTCAAATCCATTTTTTAATATGGAAAAAAGAATCATTGATCCATTATGTTATTTGAAGTAAAAATTACACCATTGAAAATTGGCAATATGACCTTCTGCTTATTTTTAATAGCTCTCGATATTGGCTGCCTTTTTTACATTTTAGTTTGTATTTGTTTAAAAAAACATATATTGTTTCATGTTTCCCAACTAATGAGACACTATCATTTTAGAGCACTCATTAACAACAATAGTTAGAACATCAAATATTTATTCTCCAACTTGAAGATACAAACTGAGCAATATCAACAACACCATGACACCTCTGTAATATATATGATTATCTTAGTGTGATATTATAGGCCCACATAGCAAGATTGGTAGTTCTTACAGTCCATTCCTTGTACATGGACAGGGCCAATTCAACCATGTCCATGTATAAGGACATGCCCTGATTCAGTCATGTCCATGTAATTCGGCCTTGTCCATGTACATGTACATGGTCAAATTCGGGGATGTCCCTGTACATGGATATGGCCGAATTCGGCCCTGTCCATGTACAAGGGCAGGACCAAATTCGGGTTTGTCCATGTACAGGGATGTTCCTGAATTTAGGCATGCCCTTGTACATGGACAGGGATGAATTCGGCCCTGCCCACCTTCTAAAATATACAACATATAAATAAATGAAATTTCAATTAATTTATGAATGGGTTAAGAATTACCTTGAACCTAAAGAAGAAACAACCAACAATAGAAATAAACAATAACCAACGCCAACAGTAACCAACAACAACAACAACCACCAGTAGAAACCAACATCAACCACCAACCAACAACAACCAACAATTCGAAAAAGTGTGAAATGACCGATGTGTGGGAGATATATCAAACGGTTTTCGGTCAAAAGGTTTTTTCATATGAAAACCTTTTTCGGCCGAAATAATCTTTCGACCGAAACATATTTCGGTCGAAACTATGTTACTTAATGAAAAAAACCATCTGGCTTCTTTCAACCGAAATATATTTCGGGCAAAATGATGTTACCAGATAAAAAAAATCCTTCTGGATAATATGGTACATGACATTTGAGGCCATCATCATGGCATCATTTGATTTCACATCTAAAGGTTTGGCCAAAAAGACATGTCTTTCGGCCGAAACAATTAGTAGTTCAACTGAAAAAAGGTCACTAGGGATTTTGGAGACCCTATTCTCACAAAAGTGTTACCCACCTTCATGATTTTACCCGTTAGTGAGTTGTGCATGATATAAATGATCATATTAATATGATGTAAAGTGGTTATAGGCATTAGGGATGCCATCATCAACAATGATGATGAGGATGATGACTACAACGATGATGATGACAATGATGATCATGATGATGACGATGAAAATGATGATGACAATGACATTAATGATGATGATGATGAAAATGATGATGAAAATGATGATGAGAATGACATTAATGATGATGATGATGACAATGGAAATGATCATGTTGACGATGAAAAATATGACGATGATCATGATGATGATAGTGACAATGCAGGAAGAAAATGATGATGGAATTAACAATCTTGATGATGACAATGACAATGACAATGATGATGACGTTGAAAATGACAATGACGATAAAATTAATGATGATAATGACAATGACGATGAAAATATTGATCATGACGACGATGACGATGACGATGGTGATGATCAAAATGGAAGATGATGTTGAATATGACAATTTTGACGATGATGATGATGATGACAATGAAAATGATCATGATCATGATAAAAATGACAATGATGATGAAAATGATGATGACGATGATGATAATGACAATGGAAGAAAATGATGATGACGATGATCACAATGATTATAATGACAATGGAAGAAAATGATGATGGCATTGATGATCTTAATGATGACAATGAAAATGATGATGACATTATTGATCATGATAACACTGAAAATGCCACGTCAAATATTTACATTTAATAATCTCTAAAAATATATCATTAAGTGAATAATATAAATACCTTAATGAAATCCTCTTTGTTTCGAAAATAAGTTATTCTCTACTAAATAGGGCCAACCACATGAAGGTGGAAGCTCATTTTTCCCCTCCCCCCCCCTGCATCACTCACAATTCCCCATACCCAATAATGCATATTAATTTAAACAAAAACCGCGTAACTAATAATTTATAATATAAATAAATTTTGTCCTAAAAATATTTACAATCACTTCTTTATTTTATGTTTCTTAGTTTTCAGAAAAGTATTAAGTAAATCATCAGATGTACATTGGTATTCATCCCCTTTAGTTGTTGGACTCTCTTCTGGATGTGCTCCATGACTATGCGTCATATCCACCATTGTACTAATTCTAGTAGTACGATGTATAAGTGGACGTTGTCGCACTACAGGGGAATCCACTACAAAAAAAAAGTGTTAGAAGGACATGGTTATAAGTTATTATTATTCATATGCGCAGTGTTTCATTAATACAAATATCATGACTATGTTTTTTACTTAGAGGAGTATTTGACATGACCATTAGCGTCGATCGATGTTGCAGGGTTAATTTCGATGATGATTATGATCATGACGATGATGATGACAATGATGATGATGATGACCATGATGAAAATGATGATGATTATGAAAATGGAAGACGTTGATGATGGCAATGAAGATGATGATGAAAATGACACTGATGTAATGACGCTAACAATGAGGATCACAAAGATTATGACAATGTAATACGATGATGACGAAAATGACTATGATGATGGAAATGACTATGATGATGATGAAAAATAGCAATTATAATGATGAAAACCATGATGATGATGACAATGAAAATGACGACAAAAGTTGATTATGGATATGACAATGACAATAATGGAAATGACTATGGTGACGATGATGACAATTATATCATTGATCTTCTTCTTCATCCAACTCTACATTTGTATCATCAGGTTCATAATCGATGTTGAAAGGATTGGCCAAATCAACATCGTCATCAACGTGATTTTTTATCATAATATCATCATCAATATCATCATCAAGAACACAATTTTCATCTACATCTGGCTGAACTTCTTCAACTTCATCTGACATTACAACTACCTCATGCTTGTTGGAGTCACTTCACACACACCTAGGATTTCTTTTTCCTAATGTTTTTCCTTGTATATTAGTCATTATTAGTTATTATCTAGTATCCTATATTTTAGGAAGAATATTCCTCTAGGGAGAATATTCTCTCCAATTTTCACTTCAGTTTGACTAGTTGAGTGGAGTCTAAATGTTGCATTAGTTTTGTCACCATACAACATTGGGATCATCACCAGCTAATGCGTATTATCCTTGGTATCATCACCAGACTGGCACATTACTTCACTATGTTTTATTCAATTAACTGAAGACTGGTAGACTAGTTAACTTAGCTGGGTGTCAGTTCACTCTCGTAACTGCCTGAGAGACTCTACTAGGTGGTAGTTCACTCCCATAACTACCTGTGAGACTAGAATAGGTGGCAGTTCACTCCCGTAACTGTTGGTGGGTGTCCATATCACTCTATACCACCACTATGGTGCATTGGATTCTCCTCGAATGGGCATTGGTTGAGTTATATAGAGTATATCAAGTGTAAATTATGCATTATTCATTACGGTTAATGAGAATTCTTCCATTCTTTTTCACTTGCTTCTTCTTTCTCAATTTCTCTCTTCAAATGTGTGTGGTATTTTCTATCTAGATATATTTTTTGTAGGTTCAACATATTTACATGGTATCAGAGATGACGAACTGCTAAGCAAAAGCTACACCAAATTTTTTGCAAGTACCAAAGATTGAAGACAACGAAAAAGATGGAATTCTAAAAAGAATTCATTCTTACACCTTACAATTAATTTGCATGGAAGGAGAGAATAATAATACATCTCCAAACCAGAGGATATTACAGGCTAACCTTGAATACATAAACATAACCGACATCATCCATAGAAAAATCCAAGTATCTAAATCAAATGGATGAAGCATTCAAAACAATTTGCAGTCTCATCTCTCCCGATCTCCTTTTTCACATATCTTCCTGTAAAACCCCCAATGAAGCCTGGACCACCTTAGAAGGGTTATTTGGAAAATAAGATGAGATAAGGGGACACATGCGCGAGGTGGAATTTCTCACATTGGATCCAAAACTCTTTGACAATCTCCAAGATTTATTTACAAAATTCAAGGATTTATTGTCGCAACTCAAAGCTTGCAGGGTTGATAAATCTAAGGAGGAGAAACAAATGGTTCTCACCATTCTCTCCAAACTTGGTCCTGAATTATTTTTGTTCATATCCACATTCCATTCAGTCAAATTCACCTCTGGAGCCACCTGGAAGATGACTTCTCTTGAGGAATTTATCGAATCCCTAACACAAGAGCAAACCAAGCTCGTCGACATGGGAAAAAGCAAAGGCCCAAATGCGCATGCACTTACTATGCAAGATGGAAGCCATCAATATCAGAAATCCAAATATAAATACAAAATTAAATCTCATGCAAATCCAAATAAGGAAGGGTACTCAAAACCCTTCACCGATGCCTCCGGATCCAAATGTGGAAAGGGAAGAAAAGGGGAGAAAGGCACATACTTCCATAAAGGATTCCATCCATAATCCTCATGCATGCAGAAAAAAATAGATATAATGACTCAAATAATTTAGAAAATCAACCTTGGAGATCGCATCCCTTAGGGTTCCAAGAAGAAGAAGCCAGAAGACTAGAATCCCAAGAAAGGAAACTCTAGCCATGCCTTGATTGCCATCAACTTCTCTCCTGATGCTTGGATCATAGATTCAGGAGAATCACATCACACGCCTGCCAAAAAAGCCATCTATTCTTCATTGGATTCATGCAAAGGTCATCATATTCTTATGGGGAAAACTCTCCAATCGAGGTCACTGGCAAAGAAAGGATTGAAGTCACCAACGGAAGCTTCAAGAATGTGATGCATGTTCCCAAACTTTCTGAAAATATTCTCTTTATGTATCAGATGATGAATTATGGCACCGGAAATAAATTCATATTCACACCAAATGCAGTGGACATCTATGACATGCAAACCAATTCCAAGGTTTCTACTGGTGAGGTAAATCATCAATCTAGATTGTATACATTTTCTGAATTTATTGAACCAGATTATGCTTTATTGCTTACCCATGCTGATGAAAGTAGTAGGATATGGCACAAAAGGTTCGAGCATTTGAATTTCAAATATATGCAATAGATTAGAAAGAAAATATTGGTTGATGTTCTACCAGACATTCATTTATCCAAAGGAATCTGTGACGGATGTGTTCTTGGAAAACACCCTCAAGAGAAATTCGACAAAGGAAAGACTCAAAGAGCTTCCTCTCCATTAGATATGATCCATAGTGACCTCGTGGGTCCTTTTCCACATACATAAATCAACAAAGCAAGGTTTGTTCTCATTTTTTTTTATTATTTCTCACGTTTCACATGGATTTA